>JAQGCN010000012.1:0-80836 GCA_034699725.1 Friesea truncata | reverse complement strand
ATAAAATAATATAAAATAGAACTTTATCTTCGGAATCTCATTTATTATTGTTATTAATAAAAATTTTGTTAAAATCTAAAACCTTATGTTTGAAATTGAATTAATGTAAAATCAAAAATTTATTATTGATTTATAAATTAATTTGAAGGTATGAAATTGATGAGAGAGTGGGACGAAATGAGCTCCAAACTTTGAATTTATTTGAATTTCAACTTTTGATTTTGTGAATTTTTCTTAATTTGATTTTTTAAAAATAATTGTAGAAGGATTGCAGAAGTCAATTAATAGGAATATGTCTGCACCCGTACCCTGGTAAGTACCTGTGAAGGATAGTAATCATTAATTACTTAAAATAGACCTATTTCCCTTGTTAATTGATAGTTTGGCGGGAGCATTAAAATATCCATATTTTCATTACAATTTAATACAAGGTTTTATTAACCTTGAATGAATAAATACCAAAATATAATCCTGTAAATACTTATGTTCAATTTTGTTAATCTTAGGTCTTCGGATGTCGTCCTTGAAATTACATCTTCAGAAAACGTACCGGAGACAGGGATGCAAGTGGAGATTGATTGCGTTGAAGCAATTCACGATGCTGAGACATTGTATTGTCATTGCCGTAGACCTTGGACTAAAAATTTTATGATTATGTGCGAGAATTGTAAAGACTGGTTTCATGGAACGTAAGTTTATGGTCTATTAAACTACTAACTTAGTCATATTTTATTTTTATTACTCTAGTTGCGTTAACATCAGTGAAAGCGAGGCTTTGGACATTGACAAATATCATTGCTCAAACTGTGAACCACTTGTTGGAACTACAATCTGTAAGGCTAATTGTATATAAATGTTTTGCGCTTTCTCTTAATTTCTTATTAATTTGATTTTAGTTAAAGGGGCAGAAGAAAGAACTGTAGCTGCAGGGTCTGAAAAATTCATTGAACGTTTGAAGAATAAGACCTTCGTCAGGTATGGAGTGTTTCCAATTTTTATACAACTTTTATAATGTGATATTTGTTTTTAGTGCGGATGAAATAATAATTAGAGAAAGAGGACAAAATTTAAATCTACCAAAATTATTCGTGAAAGGGTTTAATCGTCCAATTTTAGTTGATGAAGTAGATGGACTCGATATAAAACTTCCTCCAAATACAATTACAGTTCATGATGTTGAAAGGTTTGTTGGTCCTTCTATGTCAGTTGAAGTGATTGATGTGGAGAAGCAAAGCACAATATCTATGACACTTCGCTCATTCATTGACTATTTCACTTCACCTCATCGTATTCAACGCTTAAATCTTATAAGTTTAGAAGTCTCTGATACTTCGTAAGTCCTAATTTAACTGTTCATTGTATACTGATTTAATTAACTTTTTATTGATATAGGCTTGGTCAGTTGATTCAACCACCATACATTGCGCGAAAATTAGATTGGGTTCAGAACACCTGGCCAGATAATCTTAGTGAAGAGCTTTTTCATCGTCCAAAAGTATCCAAGTATTGTCTCATTGGTTCAAAGGATTCATACACTGATTTTCACATTGATTTTGGTGGTACTTCAGTCTGGTATCACATCCTTTGGGTAATATTTATTTTAAAATTCTGTTCCCACTTCATTATGTAAGTAACTAATTCTTGTATACAGGGTGAAAAAGTGTTCTACTTGATTGAACCTACCGACATAAACCTTTCGCTTTACGAAAAATGGATGTCATCTTCACCAAAAGATAAATACGAAGCATTTTTTGCTGATACTGTGAGTTCTTAAGCTTAATTTGTTTTAATTAATTTAAAAACTAAAGAATGATTTCTTATAAGGTTGACTACTGCTTCAAGCTTGTTTTGAAGAAAGGTCAAACATTGTTCATCCCAACTGGTTGGATTCATGCAGTACTTACAACCGTGGACTCATTGGTGTTTGGTGGAAACTTTTTACACACATTAAACATGGACATGCAATTGAAGTAATTCCTTTAGTCAACAGCCACAAGTTGTTATGAATTTTCATTTTTTTATATTTGCAGAATCTACAATATGGAAAAGAAACTTAATATCAAACGTCGCTACATGTTTCCTTCTTTTGAAGTTGTGCACTGGATTGCTGCTCAAAAAGTTATTCAAGATCTCAATGCTTGTAACGAGCATGGAGTAGTGGCTGTTCCACCCCATCTTCGTATTGGGACAAAAGCACTGATAAAAAATTTAGAAGCTTGGGTACATGGAGGTAAAAAATCCGGATGTGAAATCATCCCTCCGTTCATTGATACCCATGGCACCATCAAAGCTCTGAACAGGGAGTTAAAGCATGCTGAAAAGCAATTTTCTAGCCCAAGTTCTAAAGGAGGTGGGAGTGTAAGAACTGCGGCGGCAATGACCGCAGAACTACTTAAACAGGAATCCAGCATGACATCTTTTTCTGGTTTCTTATTGGATGATTTTGGAAAAGCAAAACGTGATCGTCATCCCTTTTCTTCTCCGAGTCATGATGAATTGTCTCCTTCAAGGTCACCAACAGACTCTACTGCACCACGAATAAAGCTCAAACTCAAGAAACATCCCAGTCGCAGTGCTAGTACACAGTCAAGTCCATCGTATTCGAGCTCACTCCAGTAAGAATCCATTAGTGTATTAAAAGAATTGAACATAATCAATTAATATACGTTTATAGGGAGAATGTGAATGGACAATTAGTTGGAATGTCAAGCAATGGTACTAGTCATAATATTACTCCCAGCCATTCTCCTCGAGACGGCTCACTCAAGATTCGTCTTTCATGTATGAAACAATCGTCCTTTTTATATACATAGGCATATCTAATTCTCATTGTTTTTAGTGAGTGAATCACGAGTAGAGCTCGTAGGTTCTGGTCCGAAATATTCCTCAAGCTCAGGTGCCTTTCCCCGGGACGATCTTTCTGATTCAGATACACTCCAAATTGATACAGATGGTGAAAATAGTGTAAATGGAAAGAAAGATAAAGTGAAACATCATGGCCATCGGAAAAAGTGCAAAAATCACAAAAAGCATCGAGAAGAGAAAAATTTAACTGAGGCTTTACAGGGTACCTTGAATGGAATGGAACTACTTATTGAATCATCTGATTATCACGACAGAGTTCAATCCAATCAGTAAGAGCAATATTTTATTTTCGTCAACTTTTTTTCTAATTTAGTTTCCTCAGATCTGTAGATCCTGCTATCAAGGAAGCTATACTGGAGATGAAGAAAAGTGACGAGTTCTACAAGCAGAGACTCCACAAGAAAAAGCACCGAGGTCGTGGAAGAGATAGAATCGAAGACATTGACAAAGTACACATGGACGAGGATTATATTTATCCATCCCTTATGGCTTCTGATGACGAAGATTATGCAAACTCTTCCAAACGAAGCGTGGAAGATGAAGATGGACTTTGGTGTCCCAGTGTAAAAGTTTCAAAATTAACTCCAAAAGTAGAGAGACCTGGACGTCCAGGTGCAAAACGTGAAGCCGTCGAAAAAGGCCTGACGGACGCTGCCGCAAAATTAGCGTTCAATGTAAATATTTAAAGTTTTTATTTTCTCTAACATAGATAATTGAAAATTTTGTTTCTTATTCCAGGTCGCCTTAAAACAGAAACGGAAGTACAAACCTAGATCTCCAAAATTGGAGCAAGGGAAAAAAGGAATAGGTAGCAAGGCTGGAGCTGGAAGTTCGATGAATTCAGAAGTACCAGGAACAAGTAAAAGTTCACAATTGAAAGGAGAAATGAAAAAGAAAAAACTTCGGAAAGGAATGGCTACCCCAAAACAACGTCTTTCAAAAATCCTCAAGATACACAAACTTAATAAGTTCTAATTCAAAAAAATCAAGTTAGATCTCAGAACTCGGCTGCGATAGATCGGAATAATTTGTTTTAACAAAAAATATGATTATCTTTTATTTGTTATTTGTGCTTAATCACATCACAAGCCTATTGTCTTCAACACATTACAGAAATCAAATAATTAATTTTCAATGAAATTCTTTAAAATATTAACCATGGATTCAGACTTAGCTATAGCAGTCAATAATTTTGAGTTTAAAGGGTCTATCTATCATTTTTCAGCATTATTTATTTATATTTCAAACCAGTTTAATAATATCCCAAATATTTCCCGAATTATATTTTACTGATAGAATTTTAATTTTTATTAATTAACTAATTCAAAATTATGGAATTGTAAGAATTTAGTTAGTGGTGGGACTATAAATAAAAATAGAAACCCTTCATAAATATGAAGATATTGGGATTTTTCTTAGAATTTTACAACAATCTGATATGACAAATTTTTATGAATCATCATAAGCCTTCCCCGTTGTCTTAAGAGATGCTAAACTTGGATAGAATTGAAACTTCGTGTGATTGTAAATAGCATTTTTTACTGGAAGGAGTCATACTTAACAGGTGGCCACCCTAGATTCAATTGAAAAATCTGATAACTCTAATTGTAATTCTTGAAAGGGAACCAGATAATAATAGTTGTAGAATCGTTGGAAAAAAAAGAAACGCCCCCTTAAATCAGTAGAAGACGTTTTTAAGGTTCTTTCATTGATTTCTTGTTAAGAAAGACCTTCCGGCACAGTATTAAAATCATATTAAACTTTGGATGGAAATTTTCAAATTCTGGTTTTAGAAAACAATTTTTAACACGAAATGGGATCTTATCCCTAATTATCTTAACAATTTACACCCTTATGGACATATTGAAATCACTTATTGTGGAATCCAAAAAAAATCAATTGTTCTTTTCAAGGATCACGATTGTTTTATATAACCAAAAAAAATAATGTTGATGAATTTTTTAGAGTGGGATCATTTCACGATATCATTTTTAATCAATAAAAATTTTACAATTAAAACAACAATTAATCTGTAAGAGGGGTATAAATTGGAAGGGGTTGTAAAAATGTATTGTAAAAGGATGAGTATTTAAGTGAGTCCATGAAGTTTAACTTCATAAAAGTATTAAATTGTTTATCTCTTGAAATAAGGATAAAAGAAGTAAGAATTTGATGAAGTTAAATGGATTGATCCTTAAGCGTTTAAAAGATTTTCATGACGATTGGTGGTAACTTTTATTTAGTGATGGGATAAGAAGGGATGGTTATTACTTATATAAAAAAAGTGGAGGAAGGGAAATCTTGTTAAGGATAACAAGGCTTCACAGATCCGACAATAAAAATATGATAAAAGGAAAATTCTATGGAAGGGCTTTTTTTTATATCTGAATTTTTTTTCATCTTTGGTGTTTTTCCCCAAAGTCCACCCTTAAAGCTTACACGAACGAAGCCATCTTTCAAAAGAAGAGTCTTCAAGAAAAAATACAGAGAAAGAGCTCAACTTGTCCACCACTTGAAAATCATTATGGAAATGAATTGTGAAAGTCCTTTAGTTCATTCCTTTGTCACCCTAAAAACCAAACCCTTTCATGTTTACCGCAAGTACTCCGGATATCGCTGTTGGAAACACAAAAGAGAAAACCTCTTGAAAAATAGGAATGGCTTCCGGATATAAAAAAATCAAAACGAGTGCTTCAACCTACTCCCACCAATTAGCATAATCAAAACTTAAGAATCAACCTACACAGGCGGAGTTATTGAAACGGATCGGTTTTTGTCATATGCGCTGCTGCGCTTGAGAGTCTTAAATCGACATGGCTTAAGTTTAAGTTTTCTAAGTAGAATTTGTTCACTTTTAAAAGTTTACATAATGAGATAAATGAAGGCTTTGCTAAAAGTAAGAAAGTTATCCTTATAAATTACTTAGCACTTTATCATTTCATGGATGCATATCAAATTCTTTCGTCTCATGATTTGAAAATTGGGGAAAGTCGGAAATTTACAAAGGATTTATAAGCCCTTTTAATGGGCAGGTAAATGTACTCTGACATGGTATAGATAGTGGTCAGACCCCTGCTAGGATATTCCCTTGGAGTCGCTTGAGGCCACTTACTTTCAAGAACCATTTGACCCTAACCTTGGTGGTCTTATTGGAAATCTAATTCCACACAAGTAATTTTCCTGGTCATATGCTGTTCTAGAAAGCCTAAAATCTTTAGAGATTTACAATTTAAGAATAAAAAAATTATTTTGAAAAATTCCGAATCGAAGATTTGATCGTAATCAATAAGAAACTCTCATTTGATTTCATTAGAGAAAATTTCTCTTGCTTTCTCCGCAAGAAGTATAAAATAATTACACAAAACTTAGACTGGTACGGACACCTCCAACCACCATCCACTTGATATCGGTGGTGGTGGTATTTCATTGAGGGTGTAGTTTTAACATGGTTCTTGCGATGTTACGCTACCCTCTACTCAACAAGTGTATATTTCCTTTATAAGATGGGAGATTATTGAGAGTAGTGGTGAGATTAGTGATGGTGATTAGCACGTGGACCAGGTAGGAGGCATCTTTTTATGATTTACTAAGCAATATTTAGGAGGAATGATGATAATGGTCGTCGGGAGATCGCGTGAATTTATGCTATTAATGTATGTATACCTCGTTTGGATTCTGTAGCAAAGAAAGGTGAAGATGATTGGATGAGCTAGTGGAGGGGGGTCTCTTTTATTAGGAAATATCCACTGGATCTCATTAGAAATCAGCAGGATATTTTTTTCTAAAAGAATAGAGAAGGGAATGAAACTTTAGTCCGTCAACCTAGTAAGGTGAATGAGCCTCAAGGGAAGATGGTTCCAAAGGATACTTTGCAAAAAAAACTTTGATGAATTAGTCGATTAGTGTTATAGAATTCATTATTGTTGGATCTCTTTAAGATGAAAGATCTCGTTCAACTTTTTCCGAAAAAAAGCGTGATGATAAGATTTTTTTTCTATCTTAAGGTAATTTCTATTGAATTTCTGATGGATTTTTTAAAGTCTTTTGTTTTTGTCAATTTAAGAAGATAAATTGAGTCCTTGACTTGAAACTTTCTAAGACCATCATCCAATTTAAAGAGTGGAAGTCACGGGCTAGTGATGGTAGTTGAGAAGAATGAAGCTCAAATGGCTAATTAGATATCTTCTCTCATCATCATCCACACCATTAGCAACGGCTCCTCGATTTGTCGGCAGGAGGAGAAAGAAAGCGGAAGCTCTTCAACGGGATCATCATCATTTCTCATCTCTTTCTTTCTTTCTTCAAGATTTGGTTTCTGGGAAAAGGGTTGGTTAAGTTCCAGTAGAAAATCTGGATATCCGGGTAGGCGGCACTTCAGAAAAAACAAAGTGAAAACGTTATGGATTCTTTACGTACCCGCATCTTTATAACGTATGCTCTAACAAATTGGATACATACCAAAATATAGAAGGATCAGTTAGCAAAAAACATTGCAACGAGCGAAGCGAATGAATATAGGAAGAACATTTTGTTATTTTCAAAAAAGTGAATTATAGCAATAATATGGAAAGTTTTTGTTTTGTTTTCAGAAATTTATTTTGAAAAATATTTGCAGGGTTGAATGGAAATGAATGGATCTCATGTTCATTAGAATGGATTCGAAATTGGATTTTGTTGTGTTTAAATGGAGAGAATCATATTGAAAATTCTCATTTAAATTGTTTTTAGTTCTTATAGGCTTTAGAAAATAAAGAAGTTGAAATGAATTTGACGTTGAGTCATTGATATGGAAATCATCCTCTCCGTTGTGCGAAACGATTTTAAGCCTTTTATGCTTTTTGTATGGAAAGAGAAAGTGTCCGTTCTTCACTTTCTTCGTTCTTCAAAATCCCCTTTCAGTTTCGCTCTGTCTCCCTCAAATTTCCTATCTTTCCAAATGGAGAAAATATTAATCTCATCTTAAGACAGAATTAATTGAAATACCTGAGCTCCAGTTTAACGGCTATAATTCTAAGCTCTTCTCCACTCTTCGAAAGAAAAGCTTCTCTAGTGTTTCCAATTTATCATTCATGCTTTCTGTTTCAGAGAAAAGAATGAATTTTCTTCTTGGGGTTTTCTGAAAAGGAAATGAAAGCATGGTGAGCGATGGCGTGATACGATAAGACTAGGAATGGCATAGCCATCACTCCTTATCACAATGCCATTTTCTTTTCTACGACTCTCATATTTCTCTCCTTTTTGTTGTCAATCTGGGAAAAATGCTCCTGCCACCACTAAGAACCAAAGTATCAAAACTTTCACCTCATATTCATAACAATAAGATATTGGATGACCAATATATGAACCAATGCATTGTTGGACGCATCCGGTTATCATCATCGTAAAGTGGTCTATGAAAGAAATCGGTTTTTTAAATTCGGTAATAGTTGCACTCGTTGCTGTTAGCTAAAAATGGAGTTTGTGATGGATTTTCGTTCAAACATTATTTGGAACTATACTTAGTTTTCCTTTTAATCAAGAATTTTGCTAATCAATCTCCTTCTAACTTCAAAATGTCTTTGCTACATTTCTCAAAAATAATTGTCTCTAATACAACATTCTACTAGAAAACTTATTAAATTGAATATTCAGTTTGTATTTTAATCATTGAGGAAAAGTACTTTCTACATAACAAAAAGAAGTGAAAAATTTTCTGTATGAAACATAAAGACGTCTTCCTTGTCTTCCATGAAGGATTAAGAGAAAAACTTGTGGATTGATGGACCCACGGACGGCGTAAGGTTTCTCCGATTAATCTTCACCTTCTGACTGGCAGGAACCCTTGAGAAAGAAATGGTAATGAATTGAATGGTAAACCAGAGAAGGAAGGAAATCCTTCGCAGACATAAGCAAAGCCTCCCCATCATCATTCTGCTCTTTCTGTAGAAAAGAATGACAGTTGAGAAATGCTTTTCCATTCTCACTGTTTCGTCTTTTGCTTTCTCTTTTCGTTCCGCATGAAATACCTCTCGTCTATATCTCTCGGGTGAAAGGACTCCTGCCCTCAGTCAAGAATCCCCAACAACTCAGGGAGGAGGGGTATGTGCTTGATAATTCCATCTTTCCAGTATCACTATGCAATCCATCCATTCCAGGATCCACTTTGTTTAGTTTTATGTCTCAGGAAATGAATCCCTGTCTCAATTTACCATGCTTCTTCCTCTCTGGTTCTTTAGAAAATCTTAAGAAAAACCACCGTCGTCAGGATGATCCTTTCATCACCTTCATCTTTTCCTACCACCACCACCACCAAGTAGAGAATTCACACTTTCATCACGCAGCGGGCGGGAGAAAATCTCAGAGACGAACTTTCACCTACCATTCTTTAACATGAACATTTTCTTTACTTTTTTCCCTGTTAAACCGTTATTGTTGGTTAGAAGAAATTCTTTATGCTTATAAGACTGATGTGGTGGTAGGGGAAAGAGTTTTTAGCATGAAGAATCGCTTTCTCTTTTCCACTTTTTTCGAAGGAGATGGGAAGAGACACTTTATCTTTGGGTCGGGGTTTCATACATCATAATGGCAGGACCTGCCGCGGTCTGGAAGAATGCCTGAGTAATCTTTCTTCTCAACATCAACTCTATTTGAAACATTTTTTCTTGTCAGCAAGGCCTTCCTGCTACGCTTATTTCCGTTTTTCTTATGTCCATGTCCGTCTATTTTGAAAAGAAAAAAGAAGAAATTGGGATTCACTGAGTTTAGAAATAGAATGCTAAACTAAACAAAAATTACCGTTAGAAGGAATGGACCTCAGGTGTTTCCATACTTTCCTTAAAAAGAGAAAAGAAAACTCATCAAGTCATCTGGAATGTCGAATATAACTTTGTAAAGTGTAGAGCTTGATTCTTCTGTGGTGGTGAATAAATTCAATGTATCACTTTTGAGATTTTGGTACAATTAAATCTGAGAAATTTTGAGTAAAATTTCTCGTGCAGTTTAGTTTGAATCAATATACTCACTCAATTTAATTCAAATGCAGTACTGTTTGTATTTGTATTCTTCCGAGAGAATACAAACAATCGATTTTTAAAAAAAATAATCCTTTTTACTTCTTTAGGCATCTTTTCAATCATTTATTTTAAATATAACATGAAATAGCGGAACTTTAAGTTCCGATGATTGGATTCTAAAAGAAGAAAGACGACGCTACTCACTCTTGAAGAAGGCAAGACGAATTTCCCTGCAGCACGCAACCATATTCGTATAAACGTAAAAAAAGGGTGAAGGAAAAAGTATTAGATGTAAACTTTTCTGCTCTTTTGCCATAATTTCCAGAACTTTAGGAAAACATGGACTTGATCGTAAAAGATCCTTCTGGCAACTGATGACATCCAGCTTCCACTTAAATTTTTATCTTTAATGATTTTCCAATCTTTTCACACATTTCCGACTGTTGCTGTGAACTGTTTCAGCTCCAGCACTTAAAATTCACACTCCTGTTTTTTATTCTTAAAAATTATTTTAAAAATACATAAAAGCTAGTATAAACTGTGTATGTGAAATACATCAAATAAAACTTATTTGATATTAGAAAGTGTGAATGGATGGCCACTGGATATAATTAACAGCAAAATCATGATACGAGCTCTCATGAAACTAAGAATGAACTTATAAATTAATAAACTATTTGATGATGTTTCTGTATGTGAATTCAATAAAAAAATTTGATTAATTTTCTCATAGAGCTATTACAATGTGGATGAAGTGGTTTTTGAAGAAATAGTTTGTGAAACTGTAAGAGGGAGATTTTTCCTCAACTATAGACAGACTTATTTCCGCTTTCTCCTCTATTTCCTTTTCTTCCCCCTTCTTTTAATTAATTTTCCCACTTCCCTAAACCTTGGTAGTGTTTGTGTAAACCTGCTTAGGCATGGGGAAGAAGAAGTACAAACAGTCTCACAACAAACACTTGGAATTGAGTTAGGAAGTCCTTGGGGTCAAATCAACTCACAAAATACAGACTTCTTCCAGAAGAAGCCGAGAAAGAAGGGATTCTCTTGAAAGAGAAAGCCAAAATCCTTGAGCCATTACTTCTATTGGCTCAATTTCTTTCGAGGCAGACTCATGGATTTGTTCAATCCTAGCTTACAGAGATGCTTTACATACAAAAAAGAAAAAGAAAAGGTTTTTTTTGATCTAATCGTGATGAAATTCTGAATCTAGGAAAGGACATATTACTTTCTCTTCCAACTTCCATATCCACCTGTTGACTATATTCACTTTCATTAAATCAAATACTGAAGAACATATGAAGATTATTAAATGAGACAATTGTTTGTCTTTGGATGTCTGAAATAGAATCTGCGAGCAGATCCATAATACAGAACATATTGCTTTCCTCATGTAACCACTGCACGACTTTCATTTGTTTATTTATGGTTACATTTACATAACGGCATGAATTAGATTATTTATTTTAAACCAACTTGCTTTAAACAACGTTATTTTTTATGGATTTTTAAAAAAAACTTGATTATTTCTAATTCTCTATTAAATGGTTTATTATAAACACTTCACACTGTTTAACTTTCGAATGCAAAGAGAATTTTAAGTGGTATCCAAAAGGAATTATTTGGATACTTGAAATTGTTTAAAACTTGTGGGAAATTTAGTCTCCCGAATCTTAATTGCGAAGTTAATTGGGCATTTAAGTGGAAGTTGATGTTTAGCTTCAGAGGAAGCCTTAACCCTTTCTAAAATTCATTTTTCCTCTTTCTCTTCACACGAAGGATTTTGTGATAGTTGGAGTGTGAAGCGGGCCCTTTCTTTGTCCTTTGTTTTGTCTTTTACGGTGCACTCATGCTTGAAATTGGAGAGGAATTGGGAATTCATCCTCTTTCCGTCAAGAGCACTTGATAAGTTTGGAATTAATGAGGAAGACTGGTGTCAATGAAAAGTGAGACAGGATTTACGAAGTTTGATGCTTCAAAAATATTTCATTTATTAGATTCAGTTCTTAGAGAAAGGAAAAGAAAACAGTGGAGTAACAAGGAAAGGAGTGAATCTGAAGTTTTTAAAGGTGTTAGAAAAGAAAGTAAGAATTTAAGTGGAGTGGCCTCCTTCTTCTCACACCCAAATGAGGAGAGTGAGTGAGAAGAGGAAAATTAATTGGAAACCCCTCTGATCTATTGAAAGAACAAAAAAGATGTGATACCAACTTTAATGAGGTTTCTAATCTCTTCAAAATCTTCTAATTGAAAAAAAAATCAAGTTCATTCTTCCAAGAAGTATTTTTCATTTCGTAACAAAAATCCCAATGGTTACCCCATCTCAACCTACAAGAAGGATTTTTAGATTTGATTTAAATAATCTATTTTCTCAATTCTAAAATCATGCTTAAGTATTATAAAGTGGGAATAGTTTAGTGGATCTGATCTGTATTTTAGAGATCCATCAATAAGAAGAAGAAGGGTGTGTGTTGTAAGGTGGATGGATGATTTATCGGCTCAATCATTCACTCTCTGGACAGGCAGGAAAGGGAGTCTAATTGAATTTAATGGTGGGCGACTTCAAATCAGGAAATTACTCTCCTCGCATAATTATAATTCAATTGTAAATTGGTTATGTGGATGGTCATTGAATTTATAATGTGAGGATGTGGATGGCCACGGATCGTTGGGAGCGACTTCGTGTTTTGGAAGGTGGGCGGAGGGAATTTTGTTGGAAGTGGATTTGGAAATTTTAAGAAGGATCCTCCAGTGGGAGACTTCGAATGGAGATTTTTGATTTAATGAGAGTAAGACGAATGAATTTCTAAAATTTGAGTCTCCATTCTTTCCCTGATCTTCTGGATATGACTGATGAGTTTTAAAGGATTCCCTTGTCTCATTAGTTTTCTTCAACTCTGGATTTTCTTCCTTTCATTATCCATGGAAAAGAAGACAAAAATGAAAATTCTCCTTTCATCCTTTCTTCCGTTAAAATTCTAAAAAAGAAATATCTTTCCTACCACAAATTGGAGTCCTGCCCTTGAGTCTAATTGGGCTTCAGCTACCTCAAAATGAACCCTCCTACAATTTTTAATATAACTTTTAGCAGAATTGAATCTCACGTGTGACTTTCACTTTATTTAATAATTGTTTTTCATGTAGTAGCTCATTAGACTATTCACATGGATAAATTAAATTTAATTTAATTTCAAAATTGTAATAGAATTTGTAGTCAAGTCCCTTCTGGACATAAGTTTTCTACTCCTAATTCCTTCGTCTTGACTCCTTCGCCACATGACGACTGATTGATGGATCACATTTCTGATCACCTTGGGAAATGATCCTAGGACACAGCCACAGCCATCCTTTCTTTCCCATCCATCATCTTTTTTCTATCCTTGGCCTGGCCACAGAAAATCTCTGAAGACTTCTAAGAAACAAAACAGGCTTCTTTTTTTTCTGTCACATTTCAATAAGAATAAAACTTCGACGAATGGAACAAGTTCAAAAATAATGTCAATTCCTAAGTTGAACTTTTCATTGGCCAAGCAATATTATTTAATCTGTATTTTCAAAATTAATTTTCTGTTTAGAAATCATGTCATCTTTTCTTGTATTATAAAAGAAATCCAGAATTCATTCTAATACTTAAAAGTCAGTTTATTTAAAGAATCAATGCTTATCTCATTTTAAGTGGACGTTAAGATAAAGTCCTAATGTCAAAGGGATTACCTTTCGGAATCGCGTAAAGATTAGAAGTTTCAAGTAGAAAATTCGAAATCAAAATCCAAGTTAAATCAGATCGGGTGAAAATTGTATTCGTCAGCATTTTCTTCCTTTTTCCCTACCCGCTAACACCACCGCTCACTCCCTCGTCTTCAATTTCATCATCGAAACTTGAACTTCTCGCATCGTAGCTTAGTTTCTTTCCTTGCCTCTCCTTAGGGAGAAAGACATGAAGAGAATCTTTCTAAAAAGAATGAAATCTTAGACGAAGAGGATCTGAGAATAACATGGAAAAGACACGTCTTCTTTAAATGAAGAACAAGGAAAAGGCGAAGTTGAACGGATGGAAATCGATGAGGAGAAATCCGTTAGACGGTAGATTACGTCTCCAGTTTGACAAAGGGCTGAGGTTCCTACACCATCTGAACCTTTTCTCTCAGATATGGAATTATAGATGCGTGTAGAGAACGTAGTTGACGCTCTTGTCCATATTTTCAACTGGAACCATTCCTTTCTGAATGGAAATAATTTTTCTTCCTTTCATTCTCAAAGAAAGTAACCGATTTGTAATTGTTCACTTTCTCTTCAACGAGTTAGAGTATGGTACGTTATTCATGAGAAAGAAGCTACCTTTTAACACAAAGCATTTATTCTATGAGTTTGTTGCTATTCAGGAATTATTAATAGGAAGTCAATAGAAAAGAAGTCTCTTGATTAAAGTTTTTGGGAGAGAAAGGAAGCCATCTGCTTCTTTCTTATCCTTCTTCTTTCAAAAACTTTCACCAGGTTTTCTCTCATGGTTTTCTGAATGTGTAGATCCTTTTTAGAGAGAAAGTACTCTGAGAAATGAGTTTTCATGTGTGTGGGTAAGTTAGTGAGGGACGTCTGCGTATGGTTTCTTTGAAGAAGGGGGAAGAAAGTGATGAAATGCTGTTATTGTGGTTTTCAATTTTGCATCACTTCTATTCCATTCATTCATACCCTCTATCCTTTCCTTATGTTCCATTCCTTTTCGTTTACACCCTAAAACTCTCTTTTATTGAAAATCTGAAGATTGATTAGAGGTCCGTCGTATGGTGGTCATGAAGAGGATATGTCATCTAAAACAGGAAAAACTTTACTACAATTCTTTGTTTATGTCCTACCGAAACGAAACCCATGTTCAATATATCCACTTATGTCCTCTTTCTAAGTTTCTAAATATACGAAATTCCACCCCAAAAATCAGAAACTCATTCTATTTATTGCTATACACCCTCGTTATTTATGAATAAACGGGGAAGAAAATATGATGTACTGGGGATGAATTTCCCTCAATCGTCACGTAACATCAAGAAAGGAAAGGAATTCACAAAACTTTTCCATACGTTGTTGAAATATTTCAACTCTGTTTTTAACAAGTTTTAAAATCAATGAGAAATTCTAGAAAATTGAAAGGAGAAATTAGTTCAGTGTAAAAAGTAAGAGTTTCGAGAAAACTTTCTTGGAAAGAAAATGGGTGGCTGTCCGTAATGAAGAAAGTACTTAATCATTTCCTAAAATTGGTTGATTAATGGATTTGATGAGTAGTTCTCTGTTGGAGAAGATAAGAGGTCAAACGTGGGAATTCCTTCAACCACTACTACCAGACCAGTATAAAGTTTCAAAGAGGACAAAGCAGTCAACTTTCTCCTGTGATAAATGACCAGTAAAGTAGTGTTACTACTTTCCCCAGTTGTCAGTTTAGGTGTGAGTGGAATGGTGTAAAGACAAGAAGATGAGTTAATACCTTATAAATTTTGTGTAGAGTTGAGGTAAGCTTAAATTCTTTTGGTTTGTTTCCTGGGGTAATATTCTATGATTTTCATATGGAAAGCATTACTCATCTTCCTACGAGGGTCAACTTGACACAATCCTCTTCCTTGCTCTCAAACACTCCAACACTACGAAAGTGGTTAGAAACCAAGGACAGAAACCACCAATTCCAATTTCCTGATGAAATTTTCAATCTTCAAGAGTCCAAACGAAGCTCCGAGAGTAGTAGTGCCTAATGATTTGAACGATTTCCCAGAGCTCCGTAATCCCTATTTCTCTTCTATTTTCTTTTCTTGGGGTTTTGTCGCTGTTGTTGTAATTTTAAGGCAGGAGGAGGTGACATAAGAGGATGGAAAGAAGTCGAAAGTCGTGGTTATTATTACCCTCGGTTCGTCTATTTATTTTTATAAGTGAGTCATGGAGGGACTTGGGTGTCTCTCTTCAAAGTTTTCATTATTTCACTACAACTGAACACATACAATTTCAATCACTCATCCAAGAGGATACTTGAGGGAGTCATGCTGGAGAAAATTAAAATTAGGCAGAAAGAGCTCTATAATCATCTCCCACTAAGATCCTGTCCACCTCTGTCGACTCATCAGTAATCAAACATGATTGCGTAGGATCTAACGTTTAATTTAATAGACCAATATTTGCTAAATTAAATTCTAAAAACATTCTCCGACTTGCGCAGAATAAGTTCCAGTCCAACGCTTTGAGGCAGTAAATGACGTTCTATCGTTGATTTCGTAAATGTCATTTCAAATGTTTAACTCAAGATCTCTTGAGTCCATCTTCACTTTCTCGTCTCCATTCCCCTTATCCAGGGAGGAGAGTTGAATTTTGATGTAAAGACATCTTCAATAGATCCAACTTTTTCATCTGGATTTTGATTCAAGGGAAAATAAATTTTCTTCATCTTTCCCAAGGCAGTAGTGACAAATTGTAATTAGGATGTGAAATTCCCAAAGCAGATGGGGATTTTGGATGCCTTTAAAACGGAATTGGGTGGTCCACAAAAGTTCTGGTCTAATGAGCTTATATAAGCGCACAAGTTGAAGCATTTCAAATCAATTCTCCAAAGTCCCAGTTTAACTTGCTAAAAATACAAGAGTTCGCTTCTCGGTTCGGTTCAACGGATCTCTTAAATATCATACTTCAAAATAACAAAACGAATTTCTGGTTTCAACTTCTTCTTCCTTCTTCCCTTTTTACTTCTATGATAAAAAAATGCTCTAGCACTCAGAGAAATGCTACAGAATATTTCGGATCATTAATGAGCGCGTGGAAGGACTTTTTTGTGAGAAAATGGGAAAAAATATTATTCATCCGTAGGATCTTGGTCACAACAAAAGGATCTTGTACATGAAAGCTAGGCGACTAATTGGTAGTGACCGATTGTACGGTGTGGTAGAAGTGAGTTACGATATAACACAAACCTAAGTAGGAGATCCTCCCCTTGTCAAATCAGCTCTCCAAATTTTATGAGTTATAGTAGCCATTGCGGCTTGGGGGTTCAATATGCTTTAAGCTTCGACAAGATCGACGACCGCACAGACTCTGTGCCAGTAATTTCAAGCTTTTCAACCTTATAACACTAGAATTATTTTTTACTAATTATCTCTTATCCTCTTAAGTTTATAAATTGGAATTCATACAATTTCCAACTTAATAGATCTCCAATGTATCAAAAATGCAATTAAGATTGTAAAGATACTCAGGAGAGGTGTGTAGGCTCTCACAATTAGGAATATTGATGGTGGTTGAAAACGGGATTAGAATTAATTAATAATAACAAAAAAGGGTTAATAAAATCATATCTAATTGAACATATCCATCCTGGATCTGTAAAAAAATTATGTCTTAAATAATGGATGATGTTAGTATTGGATAAAAGGAAATTGCCAAAGGGGAAGCAGAATTTCGTTGTAAATGCAGGAATTGAAACAAGAATTCTTTAGTTTCATGTACTCCGGAGGGATTACTTTACACCTAACATGCCGAAAGTCTGTTTTATTACTCTCTAAATGCCTCATCTCCCTTTTCATGAGCCGAGTGACGGACGGACCGGGGGAACTTGATAGTTGATACACCTAACTTGACATCCGCTTCTTACATTCAATGTGGGGAACTGAGCTTGATCATCTCGTTGGCCAACTGGACCATTTTTATGTATGAGACAAAAAGTACCCTTGGTTTGATGAGACTGAAAGTGACGGTGCACTTTATTTATTGGGATTAGGAGGTCCCTTGGGTAAACTGAGGAGCAGCGTCTCAAAGAAGGCGGAGGACTAAGCCTGGATTAGGCTTTGCGTCGTTCAAAAGACTTTTGATGGACTCCAGAACCTACCTTTTCAAGTGCTGTCAATCCCCATGTGGATTTCCAACATATGGATTCCAAGAACATGTCCCATAATCTTCATCATCAGCCAACTAAGCAAGATCATACAACATCAACTTTTTGAAAGAAGACATTTCTATTGCTCATTTTCTCTTTCTTAGTCCATACTAAAAAAGCTTCTCATCTTTGATCCTTCATACGAAATAATTGCAATTTGAATTATACTCTTCTTCAAGAAAAAAAAAGAATTGGATTTTCACAAAAAGATTCCTGACTTTCATAAGAATAAGGTTAGATCAACTAACTTGGAAATTTTAAGAATGAAATGAAAAAGAAGAATTTTTTCTTCTTCTAAAAGTAAAATTGTAATCCTTAGTTGATATTGTGCTTTACTCAACTAAATGGATATTTTGATCGGTTCGTAGTGATAAGGATGAGTAACTAATAAGGATAAAAATGCGGTTCGGATACCCTTAAAAGACGAAGGTAGGAAACAGTACAAATGAGGTCCGTCAAACCCGCTTTCAACGAAGAGTGTCAGATATGCGTTATTGGAATTCGAAGATAAGGGAATCGGACACTTTTCTATCCAATCTTTTCACTTCCATCCAAAGTAAATGGAAGATTTCCAGATTCATCTCTGTCTCCTCTTACAACTCGAAGAACACCTGTACAACAAAAAGGGCTCTTTTCATCCCTTCTAAATTCTCATTTAGAGTTGAACTTGTGCCATCCAAAGAAAATAAAACAGAAATTCAGCACCAGTATCCTCCATCAGTATAAGAGAGCTTGGAAAAGTTCATCTTTCGTTAATCTTTTTGCATCTCAGTTTACGAGTAATTTCTATGAGGATCGAATGGATGATGGTTGGGTTGTTGTCTCACTGGATCTCATTTTCATCTAGAAGAGAGCGTTGGAATGTTGATGCAAGAGAATATTGTAGAGATGGGAATTGGATAGCGGCGTAATTCATTCATTAGTCTGACCTATTGAGCCGTTCCTGGATGGTATTGTCTCGAAGAGACCATCTTAGGGCCTGGAGATGACAAGATAGGTGTGGAACCAACACTTTCCATCTAAGAATGACGACGACGAGGAAATATCACTCTCATCCATCAAACCAAAAAGGATTACTTGAGGATTCTAGTTTGACAGAAACTAGGAATAGGTCTCCCTGAGGGCAAGCTCCCATTCCGCAGTACTCAGTCACTCGAATCCCCTTCGTCCGGACGGAGAGGAGCAAGTGAGGCGTTTTCTGCAAATTCCCTTGGGTTCATATTCCTAAATCCCAGGCTTCATTAATCCATCTTCTGCGAATCTAGACTACAAAATGTCAAAACAAGGAGGATGCATGAAGGAGGATGAGCTACCGCCACCACCACATGCTGTGACCCACCCAAATAGAAATCTTCAGCCCTCCCAACAACTTAAAACTTAAGTAAAAACTAAAGAGGCAAACTTACTGCCAATCAAATAAATTGCTTTTGAATTTAAAAAAAATCAATTTAAGCTTCCGATGGCTCTTTTAAAAAATGGCTTTAAGAGTAATTATTTTAGCACTAATCGCGGAAGTGTGTATTATTTATGCCACCATTCTCTTGGTGAATGGGGATGATAAAACAAGTGTTTGGTGATTCTAATCCACATATGGCGTTTGTTTCTTCAGGATAAGGGAGGGCTGGATCTAACGTATTTTGTTGCATTGTTTTAAAATAAAGTCTGAAAAATTAATTGCTTGGAGGTAGGGAGTCGAAGTGTTCTTGTAGCAAATTTGGAATCCAGGTATAGAAATACTGAAATGAGTTTTCGTTTATTACTCTTCTGTGTGGCAGTTAAGAACTTAAATAATGAGATCCAATTTATTATTTCCTTTGTCGTTAAATTATTATTAGAAACATTTTAACTCTTCTTATGGTTGATGAAAATAGAAGCTTCCAAGAAGAAAGAGTGGGTATATATGCGTTTTTTATGATTTCTAAAAGGTTAAGACACAAGAAACCTTGCTAAAGTGGAAAGTAGCGGTTGTAAAAATTGACGTTTCGTAATGGAAACAGTTTGGAGTAGCACTAAAAGTAATCTTTTTGGAAGTTTTGGAGTCATTCAATTTCTCATTTACTTCTATATTACATTGTCTCTTGGACTAATCTTTTCTAGATTTCACAAAAAATTTTATCGCCTTTTTCTCAGAAATCTGAAATGATGTGTCCTATTCCTATTATATCCTTCAAAAGAAATAACACGCTGTTTTCGGAGAATGACATCTTCTAAAACCTTTTTATTGTATTGTGGTTAGCCAAAAGACTACAAATTTTCATTTGTATCTTGAATTTTTTTTTTGATTCAGTGGTTATTATTGTTGAGTGACAAGTGATCTGATGATGTGAGTTTAAGGGAATTAGAGCATATTGAATTTGTCTAATGGATATATTGGACCTCCAAGAATATAATCTTTACTTAAGGACTTAAGATAGAATAAGAATTATTTCATGACAGGAGGACTACAGCGAAGTGTATCATTTTATATGATAGTTGTTCTTCTTCTGACTTATAAGTAGAAAAAAAGAAGTTTCTGAAGTTGAGATCCAAGTAGGATTTATGAAGGTGACATTTGATCTTCTATCCTCCTCATCCTCATCTCTCTCCTTCCAATTCCTTACGACTCGCTGCACAAAATATACAGCAAGTCGTCGTCGTCGGACTCCAAAAGTCCGTTTCCTCATCATTTTCATGATTTTTTTGCCCTTTAAATCATCTTCTTCACCTGGACGAAGAGTCATGATGACTCAGATCACAACATTTTCTGAGTAGGAGATGAGAAATCCTCATCATAAAAATGTTTTCATACAATGAAATGATATCTGGGGAAAGTGTGTAATAAACACTAAAGAATTTATATGGCTACAACAAATTTCTGGCAGTTTTTTTCCCAAGTCATAAAAAATGACGCCAAAAACTTAGCAATTCTTGATCATTGTTATTTCTTTTAGCGTTTTAGCATATCCTTAACGAGGTTTTAAATTTTTGTTGGTTGGATTTAATTAATTTACAATGTTCACTTGCTAAGCCGAAGGAAGACTTGAGCTTTGGTAGGTAGACAAGCCGTGAATTTTGCTGAAAGCGGCAACGGGGGTCAACAGAGGTGAAGATTAGGAAAAGGAATTGGCAATGAAACGAGGCAATTAGAGGTTCAAAACCTAACAAATTGCGAGCTGAGGTAAAAAACCAGTTTTATGTGTGATAGTCTTTGCCTAGTATCTGGTTCGTAGGTGGACTCCGATTTGTCACCCAAAAGACAACTGAGACTTATTATCTCATCGCCTTCATAAAACATGGGACGGGAATGCAATAAATGGGATGCAAAATGGGGATGTCTCCTATAAAACTTCTTTTTTCTGGAATTATTACGTGTGACCATCATAAATCCAATTGTCTTCTATTCCATTATCACCACCACTGCCAAGTACCAAAGGTATCCCATTCCATTTACAAAATAAAGTGAAATGATATTTGACCAAAAAAACTCTTTCCTTCTTCCATTGAATTTAATTCGAAATTCGAAGGTGAATAAATCATCCAACTGCCTCGTCTCTAATTTCAGTCTTCCCGTAATAACATCGGTCGTGGGTTCCCTTCTTCAAGTACTCATCCATTCCATAGACTCATAGAAAACAACCTCGTGAGGTCCTTTACGAGGAAAAGTCCTCTTTTATGCCTACCTTGACGGCTTTATGACCATTTTCTCAGTAGGTCTTCCTCCTTGATAGAAATCTTAAGGGAATAAGATCGAGTTACACGTCCCGTATGAAGCTCCCTTCATTTTGTTCCTTCCTACAAACAACAAGATTCAATCCAATAAAAAATAACTTAGAATATACTCTTTTAATCAACACTATCATCATAAGACCTGTTCATTTCTATCTAATGAAGCTTATTCGGGTGGTCTTGTGTAACATTCAGTCACCATTAATTCGGATCAAATTTCACCAAATACGTATTAAATTTCTGCAGAAGTATCACATTTGGCATATATACACTCCAATAGGTTTAATGCCAACGACTCAACTGACTCCCGATCCCGAGGGATTAATAATTATTATTGAATAAAGTAAATTGATCTTTGAGTGAGTAGAACTGATTTTAATTACTATTGTGAAATTTTGTTTGTTTCCGTTTTTTATGTAAATTTTGTAATTATGATTCTTACACTCATTTTAACAATGAAATTCTGGTTCTTGGAATTAAGAAGAATAAAACCGGAATTTTAGTGAAAAGATTAATAAAAATTTCATTCAAAATCTTCAGAAGACACATATCACATATAAGAGCTCATCATCCCCTTCTTAAAACAATTTAAGACTAGTTTGCAATTTTCTATAAGATAAGATGTGGATTTGTTAATTTTGTGTGAATTAAGGAACTGGTAGTTATGCACATTGTAAAAGTCGTAATTGGAATCCACTCCGGGACTACTTTCATGGAGCTTCCTTGGCATAATGAAGACGATAGGGGGTATTTTTAAATCTTTCTAATGTTATGGTAGAAAAAAACCTCATTTTCCAAGGGAGAGCCCTTGGGTTGGTTGGTTCGGTTGAGGAATCCGGTTTGGATGGCCCATGGAGAAGTTCATGGGTCAAACATGTAAAACTCAAACCCAAGCCACTCTTTATGTTCTTAAGCAATCCATGTCTTTTTTGGCTGGAAGAAAAGAATAAAGCTTTTGTGACTTAAGATGATGGAGAAGTGCTTCATGACACTAATTATCCCTTCTTCCCTCGTCCAAACACTTCCACTTCCTTTGATTTACTATTTCTTTCACCTTCTGACACTTCCATGAACTCTGCGTGATGAGGGCGCCGCCGCCGTGAGAAAAATTTGAGCCAAGTGTTGAGAAAGCTCTCATGTCAACAATGAGTGTGAGTTGAGTAGCCATATATTTCCAGTAGTTGGATTTTGAGATGATGGAAAGGCTAAAATGAGGAATTCATATTCTGACATTTAGAATATTTCTGAGTTCTACGGAATGTAAATGTGAAGGAAAAGTGTCGCTGAACTTCTTCCAACCATTATTCCCAAAGCTCTCGTTTTTGTTTGTTCTAATTCTTTCTAGAGTCACTAAAGTTCAGTTGTTTACATTAAGTTCATCCAATTCCTGTCAATTTCCATTGCTCTGTTTGAGGTTGTTGGTACTAATCTCTATCTTAGTCAAACACACTTAGATGTGATTAGGTAGTGGTTACTTTGTCATACTTAGAAAATCCAAAAACATTTTCAGTTTATTACACTTTAATATTCTCTCTTTGTATTTTTATTTATGAAAGATTTAAACTTTATTAGTTATAGATTACAATATTTGAACGGATGATGAAATCCTGGGACATATTAATTGTTTACTCTCATAAAACCAGGGAATTTCACCCATTGTTTGCATCAGAAGAGACCACCGCACCGTTTGCAAATTGCTTTAAATCCAAACGATCTCATTAATATCAGTTCAAATATTTGAAATCCTTAAAACTTCCCTTTCCGGTGGTCCTTGTTTTGCACAAACTCAGAAAAACCATTATAACGTTTGTAGAAGGCGTACAAATGAGTCATTTAAGAGATTAATTATAAAAGTTCATAATCAGCATGCATAACGATGGAGTTTAACTGCCTGGAATCCCTTGTCACAAGTTAAATTTGAACCATTTATTTACGATGTACCGATGACATCTTCCTTGGAACCTCAACCTTTCTTATCATAAAACAAAAAAAGCACAAGAAGATTTTATGAGTTCAATAAGTTCCCCTGATGAGTTTCGAAGGTCAGGGCAGTTAGAGGTTAGCCTAATAATAACAGTTTACTTAATCTGTAAGGGAGACTTTCGGGAAGAGTATTTAGTAAGTGGTATCTCTTAAAGCTACTTCTGTTACGGATTTTCTGTTTCTATGAAGGGTTCATCCGTTCCGGTGGTGTTGGTGGTACTCTTGGCCATTTTCCGCCGAAGGCATTTAGAGAAGGCAGAAGGGTCTTTAGAAATTGAAAGGATGTGTTCCCTTACCTTTTGTGTCATTAGGAAAAGAAAAGAAGGAAAAACACAAATATTTTTCTAACAATTCTGAAAAAAGTGTGGCTCGTCTGCCGTGATTTGAGTACTGGATATTTAATTATTTACAAGGGATCCCTTATTCCAATGAATACATAATAACGCATGAAGGGTATAGAATACCGCTTCTACTCTGTTGAATCTTTTCCTTATCCTTGAAAAGAATAAGAACAAAATTTCTTCTCTCTGTTTATCAAAGGAAATAGGAGGGTATTCATTTTGGTTGAATTTTAATATGAATAGCCAAGAAGCAAGGAAGGAATAAGTGTTTACTCTAATATACTTTCTACGAAGATAATATTAACTTTTTAGTGTTTAGTGTTTATTGGGAAGAGATCAGATCCGTGAAGAAGGGGATTTTTTTTTTAAAAAAAAAAGAACCGTACTATAATTTCCTGAGGCAGATCCAAAGGTTTCCCCTCTTCTCTCATCATCATCTTCGAACTTCGACTGAACAGTTTTTTAAAAATATCCATTTTCTCAGCTTCATTCTTTCAACAGCGTGAGTCCTACTTAGCACAAGGCATTTCAATCACGCACGATACAGATGTGACAAATTAAAGGAAACAATGCTATAAGTCTCTGAAACTCGCACTCCTCAGTCACTCTGATGAAACAAAATGACTTAAGAGGTGTCGGTTTCCAAGAATTTTTTTCCTTCCTTTAAAAAACAAGAAGATTCATTAAAGACATTCTTGAGATCTCAACCTAACTCCCTTGTTTTTTTATGTCTGAGATATAATATAAATCCAAGATTCAACAATGGATCCTAAAGTTGGAAATCGAAAGAAAGAAACGATCTTTTATAATCACTTCTTCTGATATCACATTTAATGAATTTCTGTTAACTGGCATTAAAAACGATCGAGTTGATTTTTACTTTTATATTGATTATAAATTGTCAAGAAGCCATCATCATCAAAGAGTAAAAGTTTTAGGGAGAAAACTAATATTTTGCGACTTTCACCACTTCGAGTTTTCCCCACCCTCTTCGTTTCTTTCTTCCCTCTCAATTTTTAGAGGTAGCATTATTGGGATGGCATGGATGGAATCATCAAGTTTGTTATACACAAAAAATTTAAAGGATAATAGCTTTACTTGTATTTTTTATTCTAAAATTGGATTATTAATTGAAGTTAGTTAGGAAATTGTGGCTTTATTAAACAAAGGATACATTTGTAAAGTTATAATTCTGGTGTATTAATCGGTTATACTTTGGGATTGGGGGAATGTCCTGGTTTTGGAACGTAATGTGACAACTGTATCAAATTGTCAGGAAGGGGAATTGTCATGATCTTGGTTTTTGGAATGTCCAGTTGAAAGAGTTGAAGTGAAAGAAGAGGAGAAAGGATGAATATAACAAATACGGGACTCATGATGATTTCTTCCAGTTCCAGCGTTAGTTTTCGGAGAGTAGAAAACATTGTTCGGTTCCTTTTCGTTGTTCTTCCCCTTCGCCTCTGCTTCGCCATGACGGTAGTAGAGTTGGTGGAATTCGTTTCGGCTCTTCATGCCTTCAAGTTCTATGAAAGAGGGAAGAAGAAGTGGATAATACGAAAGTTCTTACAGTTTCCAAAGAGAGTTCAGTGAGAATGGACGCTAAGTTTTGTTCCCGTCGATACATATTATTAGGAGTACTCACTATTCATTACTTTACTTGTGTCAATTCCAGATACCCTTCAACTTAATTAATATCAAATAAATGTAAAGTTTGTAAAACTTTTAATTTTCAAAAAGTATACCCTATTACAGTAAAACTTTTACTAACCAATATTTTAAGTCCCTTTCTAAAAGAAACAAGAGTGAAAAGTTGACTCGAGAGAAAATCATTGTTTTTAAGAACTTAGCTTCATCTAAACAAATTCTTGTGTGAATATTAACAATCCTTGGATTTAAATTCAAAGTTTTAACAAATATATTGCTCTTAAGTTGAAAAAAGTTTTTATACTATAATAAATCAATAATGTAACTTAAGATTGTAATTCTGAAAAGCTGTGTTGTGCAGTTAACCATTCTCCGCAAAAAAATTAAAACAATACAAGTATATTGGATAAAACTACATTTTATTGTGTAGTAAAGCATTTGGAACCCTTTTTCACTGAAGTGGCATAAAATAGAGCTTCACAGCATTTTTTGGAAAGATGCACGTAAGTTAAAGTTTATACTTTCAAGTTAAAATAGATGAAGGTGGATTTTGCTTATTTTATGATAACGTATCTTATATATTATGTTTGTCATTTCTTTAAAACCCATTCCATTTATAATCTTCCAGAAAAATTCAACATTTTTAAGTGTAGTATTCTGGGTTAATTCAATTTATTCCAATTTTGATAAGGTTTCTATTAAATAAGTTCTTCTGCCGTGTTCCACTAATGAATGACATGACGGTATAACACAAATTTGTTAAGTTTATCTTGGATTCGTTGATTTGATTAGAAACGTTTTTCAACTGTGAGGATTGGATCAAAAGTTCTTAATCCTGGAGAAAATTGTGTAATATTAGGTAACACAGAAAAAAAGATCTAAGAGGATTTTTATTATCGTATTTGCTTAATTTTTTATGAAAGATCTAACTAAAGAAGGCATAAAAATTATTTCCCACGAACTACTGTTGTTTGTAAGTATATATACTTAATATTTATTTTTATTACATAAGTATTTAAGGGTTTATTGAATGTACTGTTTGTTGAGTCTATGGGTGGGACCATTGTTGTACTCAGGGTTTGGTATGATGGTGGGACTATGGTGATGCTTTACGTGTCAGTTCATACGTACATAATTAGAAGAATGAAAGAAAACCTTTTATCCCATTCCTGAGATAGGAAGATGAAATAAGAAGTACCTGGGCATGGAGGGGGTCCAAAAATAGGATTTTTTTTACTTAAGAGGAATGAAGAAGAAAAGAATTGCAATTCCTGATTGCTTATGGCATGAAATACAGTTTATGACCAAAGGAGTTTCATCTCATCCGTGTATGGCGAAGGGGGTGGTGAATTGTTTTTAGCAAGTACTTACAAAGACAGAACTACAGTGCTTCCCTGCATCGCTCTATGCTAGGGTAATAATAACTTTCACGTCTTCTCCGATGGATTCAAGAAGATTGATGTGATTCAATCAATGGATTTTATTATTCCTAAAACTACGGACGGAGTACTTTTGAAAGCACAGTCCTTCTAGAAAGGGTTTTTCATCTTATATCGCCTGCTATGCCATGACTACGAGGATGATGATGGCGTACATTCCTTTCCTTGCGTTTAAACTCATAGTTCTTGAATTCTGGCGGACATACTACTGGTTGAAAGAGACCATTTCGATTGTGGATGACTGTCGTCTCTAAGTCCTTGCTAATAGCTTTCCTCTCGATCCTAAAAAGAGTATATTCTATTCTATTATTATTATTACGTAGGTCGGGGAAAGAGAGTTAACGATGATGGGTAGTTTCACATATAAAATCTTCTAAAAAAGTGACATTAAACCATTTAATGCCTTTTCCCACTTTACTGTTATTCCTAGTTTACCACCGACGCCGCCACCACTGCTAAGAAACCCAACAAATACAAAACTTTTATTAGTTACATCATCTAAAGAAAAGATCTAACTTTCTGCCAATACGCGAACACTTACTTCCTCCCCTTCCCCTTTCCTTGACATGACATTTTGGCAAAGAAAACTTGCTTTCACAATTACCTAAATTCTTACTTAAATGCATCTCTTGGATTTACAGCTTAGAACATTACTTTGATTAGTAGTAAAAGCAGAGAGGGTTCTTAGTATAATGATAAAAACCAAAGGTATTATTTTAAGTATCTACTCTTCATTTGTAATTATTTTCAATTCATTTTTACTACAAAATAATTTATAGTTTGAATCATAACTTTAATTACAGAACAACAAAAAATGTAAAGTAACAAATATAATTTTACCCTTATTTGGGATTTTTATGTTATGCATAACAAAAAATTTAACTATCATTTTTGGTTAGTGATTAGTTTTAAATTTATGTAAATGCAAATAACTTCCTAGTTTATGGTAAAAGAAATTATTTGCGGGACTATATTTCTTTCGTTATTTCGATGGAGTATAATTTTAGAGCTATAAAGCAGTTAGTTGCCTGCTTCACTTTATTTATTGTGTTCTATAAGACAAAAGAAGATTCGTTTTCTGCTTTTTTGTCGTTTAAGATGAAAGAAGAATAGTAAGAAAAAAGCGAGGCGTTTGGACAGAAAGATGTCGGAGTCTGACTTGGTATAGGCTTATTTTGGCATTCCAGTGGATTCTCAAGACTTGAGCTTGTCGGAATCGGAGATCAAAATACAAAACAAGGATTTTTTACACTACAATTTATTGATTCTAAAGATTTCTTCTTGTATCTTAAAACAAAACGACCCAATTTCTCCTGAAAAATATTTTCTCTGAAAATACAATTTAGTTCATCCCCTTCCGATTGTTTGCTTCCTCGCATCACTAATTAGCAATGGTTCCTCATTATGCTTGTACTACTGCTAATTCCATTCCTACTTTAATTTGTTTCAACCATTATTCTTTGGATGTCATTCAAATGTCAGAACGGACGTTGAAGTTGTTACGTGTTTTCCGAAATCTGGATCTTCGTTCCAATATGCCAATCTCAGACTCTATTCACGTGGATTGAGGTTTTTCAGTTAGAGTGGATATAACAATGTAAAAGTTCACAAATCAACAAAATGCTTTAATATGGTACATTTATCGTTGACGTATTTAAATAAAATTCTTAAAGCTTAGTTGGTTAATAAAATGTGTAAAAGAGTTTAGAATACATGCACCCCTTCAGGCTTCAAAACTTTGTATCCTTCTTTCTTGAAGTGCGGTGGATCTTAATGATATATTTTCTCCTGTCATAGTTTAATGCAAATATATGGGACCTGGACCCCACTCTGATTCTTCCACTCTAACTTCCAAACTTTAGTTTTCTTTAACCAGAAGACGAAGAGACCACAAGACGACTCTTTAGGTCTGAAGAAACTTCTTGGAGTTTCTTTTGCTCTTTTCGTAGCAAGTAACCCAATGTCTCCACACACGTACGTTTCTTGTCCCTCTCACCCTTCACCCGCACTCCTTCATTCACGCTCACTGAAAGTCCTTCCTTAGTCAGCATGGATATGTTTTTATATGTAAAACGTTAGTATATGGTTATAAGCTCCGTTTACGCTACTGTCCTCTCAAACTTTCTCCACTTTCTCTTTTTCCGGAATTAACTTCTGGAAGAAGTTGAAGAGGAGTTCTCTTGAAGTTGTTTCCCTGTCTTAATTAATAGACTTCCCATCATCGATTAGCTGTCTTGAGAAGTTCAACTCTCAATCTCAGTCTCTTCAGCTGCTTCAATTCTCAGAACAGCCTCATACTTTCTTTTTCCAACCCTCGAGACTCATATTTTTAGATTAAAAATTAAGAAAATGAATTCTGAAATGTCTAAAGTATAGTGTGAAAATTTTAGAAACATCTTTCTATATACTAGAGATTTGTGATGGATAGATTCAAAATGGTTTCAAGTTTTAGTAGGAGAAAGTTTGAAGTGCTAGATTTTAGATTTATCAAAGTGATGTTCTCTGTGAGTAATAATGAAGGGGTTTTTAATGACACATTTCACTATGGTTGGTTCTTTTCCTCTAGAAAACGCAAAACCTTAACAAGAAACGTGATCTCATGTACAAAAATCTCTACCTCAGTTTTCATCAAACATACAAACTTCAGCGACTTTGCTTAAACATATTCCTCTAATGTTGATAGTTATATATATTTTTTTGTAGCAACGCATAAAACCGGTTTTGAATCATTTTGTTAAGTTAAAAATCTTCTGGGTAACTTTCATCCTTCCGTGTCCATCCCTTCATCACCATTTGCCTTTACCTGTTTCTCTCCAGTCTTGAGTCAGAATAAGAGTGTATTTTAGTGAGTTTTTATATAATGCGAAAATAAAAGTCTTTATAAAATGAAAATGCATCAAGAAACTCCTATTCGTTTTTTGGATTCCATCTCCATTTTATATACCACGAAAGAACTCGGTTTCAAGATTTAAGAAAGAATGAAAATGAACCTTTCAAGCTGAGAATAATGGAATGCGTTTTTGGGTGGATTCAATCTTTTTTTCGGTCTTTGAAAAAAAAGATATTGGTTCCAATGGGTCCACTTGTTTTAGCTTTCTCCTAAACCAATCAGATCTTAGAACTAAAGATTTAGATTTACCGAGTGAATAGAAGGCTGTTAAAGAATCAATCTTTCCAAACCAAAAACATTTCAGAATCTTTCAGATTAAAGCCAAGGTTTTTAAATCTGATTACTTTTTATTCAATTCAGTTTTAAATTATGTTTTTTATTTGATTTCAGAAATAAACTTGAGTAATTTTTTTCTTCTAAAATCTTAATTTCCTTGTTCTAGTAAAAAAAAAACTTTCTCCACTTAAATCCCCTTAGAGAGAAGCGTGTGAACTGTAAAAGCTGAGGAGTCAGTCTTATGGAAGAGAAAAAGAAATTTTTGTGTTAAATATTTCTAAAGTAGAATTGAATCCAAGTTTTGAATATTCATGAAAATGGGAGGTAGTAAAGGGTTTGAGAAGCATTCGTTTTCTATATATACGTTTCTAGTCAATCCTGAAGCAATGACTCTTTCTTCAGGGTGAGAGCCATGGGATTTCAGGGTCTAGGGATGAATCTTTCTATCTTTCGAGTCTCTACTATAAAATCGCCTCTGTTGTAATTATTTAAATAAGAACTTAAGTCTAGCGTGTGGAAGTTGTGTTGTTGAAGTTGAAAGGTTCTATTCTATCCAGAAAGAAGAGCTAAGACTACTTACTATATTAGGTTTGAAAGAAACCCTGGAGTATAGTAGACATTTCAGTTGTTGCATTTATTACTAGGCTCGTGGATTTTAATCCAAGCGTCTGCTATTTGAAATTTAATTGACTGGAATTTTGTTTCTTTGTTTAGAGAAATGACGCCATCTTGTTTAAAGAATCATCCTTGGTTCATTTCTTTTTTGTTTACATTGCTTAAGTCCCTTTGTCAAAATAATAATAAAAGACACACGGTATGTTAAGGCTGAAAGGTCGTGAACTAATGATAATGGGGTGGGGCTATGAGATCCTTTTGTATTTTTGAAATAAGCAGTTCTTTTAGCTTCACTCACTCAGCTCTACTTATCTCCTTAATGGATTCCATATACATGCATTAAAATTTAATCTCTGATGCCACTACTACTACTGAAATGAAAAAGAAAATTTCTTTTTCTAGGCTCACTTTCCATGTCATCGAGTAAACTCCATTTTTCTTTTAATCGATACGAGGGCCAAAGTTTTTGAAGAAAAGGTTTTAGAAGAATAGGATTTTCATTTTAATATTGCAAAACGTAATTTATAATTCTTCTGAATTAAATCAATAAGTAGCTTTCCAAATATAAACTTAAAATGTATTATATTTGCCTACTCAATTTTATTTTTGACTTATCATAAAATCATAATAATCCACGTCCACTTAAATGTCCTATTCTTAACTTAACAACGAACAGAAGCCATTTTAGTATAATAATGTGTATGATGAGTAACTTTATAACTTTGGAAAGGACTTCTTCGTCATGGTAAGTAGAAGAAAAGGTCCGTTTGTGACTTCCGGTAGGTTTGTTGACCAGAAAAGAAGGAAATACCAAAGTCAGTCACTTAAAGGAAAAAAAGATTTTAAAATCTGTTTGAACAAAAGAAAACTATAAGTTAATGTTTTTGTGTCTTTTCCTTCGTCCACTAACAAAAGTCTCTAGTAAGTAAGGGATTGACAACATTGGAATGCAAGAAGAAAGTAAAGAGATGTCACCATCACCAGTCCGTGAAAGTACTTGTATTATTGGTAGAATAGAAAGAATGTTATTAGTTTTTATTTTTGTTCAACTCGACCATATTCTTCTTTTTACAATCGAGAGCATTTATTTTGTTTTCTTCATCCATAAAGACTTAAAGCTTGGTTCAAAACTTAAATTCTGTCGTAGTCGTCCTCTGCATACTAATTAGTTAGAGTGAGAGGCTGCATAAAGAGATTCAGTTCTTTTTATCACGAAATGAACATTTCAGTACAGCCGCAGCAAGTCCTCCCTCCCTTCTTTTTCCTGACTCATCTTCAGAAGAGATGCGATCCGGGAAAAAGATAAGACTCTCTTTTTTGCATTTGCAACAGGGAATTATTTATGAGGTTCTTAGATTCAGTGAAGTAAGGGAAAGAGTAAGTTCAATATGCAATTGAATAGGTTGAACCAAGTAAGTAAGAGAGACTCTGCCCGAAAAACTTAAAGTGGCAAGGCTGACATTTATTACAAGAAATTGACATTTTTTTCTATTGAATTGTAATGAAGAAGATGGTTGGATACGAGAAGAAGATTCTTTTTTGGTTGAAATCTGGTATAGAACTTTTTGAAAATGAAGGAATGGAATGCGGGGAGGAGTGCAGACAATGGGAAATTGGAGGAATTGAGTAAGACTGGTGCAGTCCAAGTCCAGTATCAGCCAACTTATCCAGTGAAGACTTCTTTTTCTGCCCTCAATCTTTCTTTCTACTTCAAAGGACAATTCATCCATCTTCTCCCAATTTCCTCTCCCATTGTATTCTTAGGCCGTTCAAATCTCAGGACAATCATCCCATGTTGTTATCCGCTCACAATGGGAAAAAACCATATGCCAACCAAAATCCAACTTCATCCACTTTTACCATTTCTCAGTCACTTCTGCTCTGGATCAATCAAGACCAAGTGAAGGTAGGCCCAAGAGGGGTCACAGAAGTCACACTTTGTTTACAAAAATGTGGTTCTGGTGGAAAAGAGGCCTTTGGGAAAATTTTTAAATTCAAACTCTAACGTTAAGACAAAACAAAACCAGAGCTTGTTTTGATTTCTATCGGATTTTACTCGTCTGTTCTTGGATCATGTTGAAAATCAAAAAGCAGAAGGAAATTCTTTCTTTAGTTTTTTTTTTCAAGTACAAGATTGAAATTGGTGATTGACATTCTTTATTTCTTCTCTTTCTCGTTGTAATAAAATGCACTGGTTGACCCTTCTTTTCAATTTCTTATTTTTTCTTTCACTGAGAATCGATATAAATCGTTTCCATAAAACTAAAAATGGTTGGGGTAAAAAAAATTTCAAGAGAACATTTGTGATTAATTTATAAGTACTAACCGTGAATATCAGTAATTTCAATGGCAAATTTCAATTTCAAAACAAGAGAATTACTATATCAAATGACTAAAAATTATATAGAACAAATAGCATTATAAATTATAATGTTGAATGTAGAGTTTGTTTTTAATGGTTGGAATATTCTTCTCATGGAACTACTGGAAACTGGAACCTTAGAATAGTAATAATATAATAGTAATGATTAAGGGCGTCTGTGGACATTGTGAGTTTTCTTTGCCAAACCACCGGCGGACATGTCCCTGGCTTGCTTTCTTCATGAAAGGATTTTTGGCACTAGTGCAATGTTTTTCGGAACTTGGTTTCCACTTGGTCAAATCTGAGAGGAACTGTCAAAGACATTTGAGTCTTTTACGATTACGAACGAATCAGTTTTTTTCTTATAAGAAAAAAAAACTGTCAATTTCAGATGGCTTTCTTTCCTGTAAAATTTGAAGGTTGGATTTAACTCTCAATTCAGAAGCTGTAAGAGTGTTAGCCCCTTTTGTTGTGACTCCATGATTAACTATGTTGTTTTCTTGCCTCTTTTACCTGCCTCCAGAAGCATTTCCTCTTTCATTGTAGTAGTGATTCATAAATAATATTATGATGGAGTTGAATAGAACTCTTCTTCTATTTATGCGTCCATTTTCTTCAAGAACGTCGCAAGTTCCAATGGTAGCCCATCTGCATCTGTTTACCTTTTTCCTTCTTCTTCTTCCTACTTTAGGTCATCTCCCTCGAGTCCTATTTCAGAAAGACAGACTTTGCTCATAATTCATTTCCAATTCCACAATCCTAAGTCACTCTGACCAAAAGCAATGCAGGGGGTTTCTTTCTTCTTCTTTTCATAGAAAAACCCTAAAGTAAAAAAATGGTCCTTGTCCAGCTGAGTGGACAGTTTCTGACACTTTTCAACTCAAATTAATGTGATTCTATCCTCAGTCACACAAAAGGATTTTTTCGCTTCCTTTGGCTCATCACCAAAGTGGAAGGTCATCGGACTCCTTTCATTGAGTTAAAGTTACCATGGATTAAATCTAATTATATATTTCTCTTTGATTAATTACGTTGACCCTCATGAACTTAAAATTAGCATTTATTTTCATATCTCTTGGAGAGAAAGTATAAATGGAAGATCTGGCACGTACGCCTCAAGTAATTGTGCTTCCCATTCTCACTTTCTCTCGTCATATTCCCAGCCCATTAAGCCACACTTTCTCTCTCAATGAAGCTCCGGTATAATTATTCCCCTAATCTAGTCCTAGAATTGAAGATAGGAAGGGTATCTACCCAAAGGGAACACTCCATGGATTCTAAAAAGGAAAAAATTAAAAGCCAAAAGACTCATCTCCCTTAGTCTAGATCATCACGTCTTCTCTTCACTAATATTACACTTCTATGCATCTCAAGTTTATTTAAATTCAAGTCATGGACTTGGAGACACTGTTTGATGGTCCCCATGTTGTTGTTAAGGATTTTCAGGACTTAAAACGGAAGGAGAGTCACGTGTCTCTTGAAAGGAAATCCATGGAAATTAGATGGATTTGGAGATAATTTCTAATGTTAAATCATATTGAAGGGTAACAATCAGAATTTTCACAAATGAGCTGTAAGAGAGAGGAATAGAAATGAGGAGACGTTTAACATTGTTAGAAAATTCTGAACTTTCCCTAATTTCCGCCTCCGTCATTGTCCTCTTTTCTTCCTTCCTGATCTTGGATGCGTTGAACCTGAACTTACGTAGTAGTACATAATGTGAGTAGGAAATGAGACCTGTGTGCTTGACTGAGTCTAGTTTTGAAGATGATCATTTTATACCTCGTACGTCATAATCATTGGGTTCGGTTCATATTCTCTTGCTTTTCTACGAAGCGGAAGAAGGGTGTTCAAAGTTCTGGAAAAATTGTTTTCTCAAAAGTCTTGAGCTGAATGAATAATCGAAGGCTTCCCTTCAATAAAGACGTAGAAAGACTCAAAAGTTTGAAGAGTATTAAGAAAATATTCCTAAAATTTATCCAGGGAGATTTCTTTAGTGTAGAAAGGTATGAATTTCTTGGGAAAGGGAAAGAGGAAATGCATTATGCATGGACTCCTTCCTCCGCGGACTGGAGTTACAGTTACAGTTGGATAACCAAAACAAATCTATTCATGCCCTTTCCCTGAATCCAATGGAGAATGGAGATGGATGGAATAGAATCCCAATTTACCCGCATTCTACTTAACTTTCTCTCTATCAAGGGAAAAGAAGAGGATGAGTACTTGACCATGACCGTGTCTGTTAAGGGAATGAAATGAAAGTTGTTGGGCGTAGAAAGGATATTTATACCCGTGTCTCTTCTAATCTTGAGCTTCTATTTTCTAATATTACAAGCGGTTTACAGTGGTGTGAACCGAACTTTCTTAACTTTAAGGAACCCTTAAAGTTAAGGGAGGATTTAGGAGGCCGATACCCCTGCTCTTAACTTTAAGTGAGGTTTTAAGTGGCGGAGGAGTACATTATTTTTGTTTTTTATTTTCATCGCTGGGTCAAGAGGTCATTGAGATATTTGACGTCAAAGTTGGAACTAGTTGTCATTTAAGAGTATCTTAAGTTAAGAAAGTTCGGTTCACTCCACTGTTAGTCTTAAGAATTATGAATATGAGGGATTTAAAACATAAGACTAGGAAGATTAAGAATAAAATTGTTATTCCTTAATCCTCAATCTTAATTTTATACTTGGAAAATAATAGTTAACAAAAGATATTTAAACTTCAAAAAAGGTTTCAATAATATCCTTCAGAAAATCCAAATACTCGTTAACTCATGTTTATGGGACGTAACGGGAGTCTTATCAAAGGAACAACGGCCTCATGTAGTAACAATAACCCTGGATATTATTTTGCTGTACTGTATCCACCATGTATCGTGTTTCCATTCCTCTCTACAAAAGCACTGATTCTATTTGGAAAGAGAGGGTTTCTAGTGAACACGTTTTGGGGATTTTATTATGACTTCGTTCCATCTAATGAGACTCAATGGGGATCGTTAAATGAGAATTAATTTTAATTCCCAACGACATTCCGTTCTTGTTTTAAGAGAATCGGCTTTTTGATTCCAAAAGACCCAACCAAAGTCATTGTTTATGGATTTTAAATTTTACATTCCACCAAAATCACACAGGTCAATAAATTCAAATAAATTACACAAGACTGTTATTAAGGAATAAACCTGGTACTCCTGTCAAACTTATACAATAATTAACATAACTAACTAATAAAACTTTCTCATAATTTAAACTATGCTCCTTAATTAAGAAGAACCTTTACTCAAAGAATAAAAAAAAATTTCTTGTTGAAATTAGAAAAAGTGGTAACTACTTTGACTTTAAGGATGTAAGTGGTAGTTTAGTTATTGAAATTTAGAATCTCTCTATTCTATCGGTGAAAGTTTTTAAGTGAGCTGAGAAAAGTCTGATGAGAATAAAATATGACGAAAATTAAAAGAGAAAATTATGCTTTCACTCTTTACTCTGCTTTTGGATGAAAGTTTTATGAGTTTTAACTTTTGAAGAAAAAAAAAGAGCGAGTGTGTGATTATATAAGAAGAAAGTCTAGAAAGTGAGTTTGGTTTTTGGTTTGGTGGTTCTTAAGTAGCTCCTTCGTTGATTTCTTATTCCTTACTCCTATCAATGGATTGTAAAGAAGGAGTCAGTATAGTCTCTTCAAGAAGACTTTCTTTCAGATCCTTTCCTTCTATTCAAACTATCCTCGTTCTACTTTTCTTAGACTGATTTTTGAAAGGAGAAAGTTCTTTTCGCACTTTTCTTTCCCTCAAGAGTCTCGTACATTATGAGCATTTTATTTTCATTTTAAAATAAATCTAAGACTTTTTTTCCTAAAAGAAAGGTTGGCTACTTGTTTCAACTCAACTTTAAAGACAAAACTTGAGGGAAAAGGAAAGAGTTGTCGGTGCTTGTACTACAATCATCTCTTTACTTCTTCGAACATGAGCATGAACAAGGATTCAAGGAGAGTTTGAAAACTTTTCTAATATTACCTAACGACCTCATATTATTGACTCTTCTACTTTCCTTCATGCAAAATGACATCCGGAGGAGAGCGGATATTATCCCAATCCTACTACCACTCACTCGCAACTCAAGTTTCACTTTCACTTTTAACTTCCATCCACTCACTCACTTCACTTGACTCCACCCAAAAAACTGAAAACACAGAGAAAGTCAAGTCAAGTCATCTCATATTCACTCACAAAGAAGAAAAACTTATGAGAAAAAATTCAATCCAGCATCGCCCATTCGCTATTCCACCCACCCAGTCAAGTCAAGGAGACATTCATTCTTATATTCCTGACTTTATTTTAATATCCATCCACCTCGGTACAGTTTCATTTCCTTACCTAAATTTTATATTTCAGACAAATTCATCCCTCTAAAAACTCATTCAATTTCTGTAGATATTGCCTTAAACAGTTAATCCTCTTGGATTTTGAGTGAATATAATTACTTTAGGATAACATTTTCAATGTCCGAATTATGACATTCGGACTAGATTTCGGAAGTGATTTATGGACTTATAAAACCAATTTCCAGGAGACTGAAGTGACATTTTATTTTGCATAGTAGGTTATTTATACCAACAACAACGGAGAGACGGAAAAAAATTCGAGGGAAGAAAAAAAGTAGAATGATAAAATTAAGGGAAAAGTCGGAATTAAAAGAAAGCTTAGAGCAGTACACCCAAGCTAAGCAAGCATCAGTTTTTTTGAAGAATTAAACCCTGGAGCAGAAGAGGAACTTCATCAAGATCTCTGATCTGATCTTTTTTCTTCGTTGGATGTAGAAATTTTTTTACAATTCAAAGAAGAAAAAAGGGGAGAAGGAAAAGGGTTTTTGTAAGATGAGATGAAAGATGTTGAAGATTTTTGTAATGTAAAGCATTTTCCTCTTGGACCCACTTGGCTCTTGATGAATACAACTGGATCTTCTGATATCAACAGCATCCTCTCCCTTTAACTTATTAATGAGACTACTGTAAAGAGAAAAAAGCAAGTCAATTAGTTTTCTTTAGATTATAATTAGAAGATTTTTAGTTCACTTTGAACTCAATCTTAAGATCTCCTTCTCGAGAAGACGGATAACTTCCTTAAAAGACTTTGAGAAAAAATTAAAGAGTTTTTGTTCATTTTTTTTTTACATAATATAACTTTGGTCAACAACATCCATCTTTGTGTTCTTATTAGGAATTCAGGTAGAAAAGCAATCTGAGAAAGTAGGGAAAGAAATGTTTCAAAATGAAACTTTGAAAGATTCATGTTGACTTTGAACTTATATAATAACGAACTTTGGAAGTTTTGATAAGTTAAGAGAGATGAAAATATATGTACACGCAGAAGCTATGACTGGAATTGGAACTTAAATCTCGCTCGAGCATCCTTACTTTTCCCCCAGGTTAATGTAAAATCAAATTATTTTTCAATCTTTCAATTTTAGAGTTTCCATGGTTTTCAACGAATGCGACTCTTCATCCACTCTATACTTCGACCCTTAGGCCAAATACTTGATTCAGCAAATCTCATTCCCCTGTTGAAGAAAATGTCGTCTTTGCAAACTCTTGCCTTGAGGAACTCATGACAATTACCCAGTCACATTTTGACCCAGCAGAGAGACAACATAAACTTGTAGATTGAACTACGGAAATAATTTTTAAATTGGACTTAACAACATCAACTAATAATAAAATGTAAGGACAATGCATAGGGTGAAAGTTTATTTTTTAAAGTAATTGAACACTTTATGATTATTCTTATCTTATTCATTCCACTGACTGACTGACTGTCCGACCTCTAATCACGTTGTTTACTGCGTGTTAAGGTGTTTTAAGATATGGTTAATTTTCTAAACTTACTGCGTCGTTATGAATTAAAAATTCCTAAATTTCGTTTTTGAATATTCTTCTCAACCTAATTCGTTTTTCTTTTGTTTTCGAAAGTTTAAAAATTGATCATCAAGAAAGTTCCAAAGTTATTTCCAATTTTAATATAAGTTAAAAAATATTGCATTTAAATTCTTAACATCTTTTATTAGTTTCATTAATTTAAAGTAAAGTAATATACGCTATCGCAACAAGCAGGTGAGTTCGTAAATCTTTACACTTACAGTTACAAGTAAAAGAAAAGAAGAGATGCATTTTTTAACTCGTATGTTCCAAGAGATCGTGTAAAAAAAGTAAGGTAAGGTAAGGTCCCTGATATAAGGGATCTTCCCTTAAGAATAAAGAAGGGGTAGGATCTGGTAAAATTATTTGGAAGATGTGTTTGCTCCTGTGCGAGAATATCTCGATATCCAGGTGGGAGACTTATACGTTCCACAAAAACTATCAAGCCGTGTTACAAAACCCTTTCAAGTACTTCGGGTTTGGGATTCCTTTGAAAATGAAATAAGGCTCGAAGGTGTATTATGAAATATTCCATTATTCCTCCAGAACTATCATTATCTATCCCACACTAATTCATCTCCAGTTTGAATTATCCGTAAGCGTTGAATAGTGCCGGACTACCATGATGTTTATGTTGGGGGTTCTTCTGGAGATTCCTCCTTTTTATAAACTTCAAATTATAAGACCACAAGCAATTTTCTTCTTTTCAATTTACCGAAACTTAAACTTTGATACCTCATGCGTTAAAAGATGCAGTGCGCAGACGTTAAAATATGTATAAAATTTTCAAACAGATTATGCATAAACGTTGATATAGTTTTGAATATTTGGTGCTTTTGAAAGTCTGTTATTCGTGACTGGTGGAGTAGGTTAATGGGATAGAATTTTTCAATTTTTCGTAGTTATCCTCCTGATTGAAAATTGAAAGGAAATCAGGGCAGTTCAACTCCGCCTTTTCCCCATTTATTTATTTCTTTTGTCAGCAGAAGGCAAAAAGACCCTTTGGAAAATCTTATATTTATTTCTTGAATTTAATTTACTTTCTTCCGTTCTTTGTTCTAATGTGAGCCTTTTGTTTTTTGTGGATTCAATTTACCTCGAAAATGAAACCCAATCCATCTGAATTGGGTAATTTATCCTCCTCCAAAAGTGAGTGAGAGAGGGTATGGTGTGGCCGGCCATGGCGTCCGATGTCCCGTCATTAGAAAGAACGGGATTACTAGGGACTGATGTCACCGAGACAAAGCGTATATGAAACTAGTACCGGAAAAGAGGGGGGATTAATTGAGGCTCTACACTAATTGGCAATTGCATCAGGATCAGACTTAAATTGTCATCTCATTTCTCACGACCACCCTCACGCTTTCCTCTTAATGGGAGACACATGCTCAGGAATAAAAAGGTTTTTCGGATTTTCTCGCTTTTCTCAGGATTAAAAAACTATCTGCATATGTCTAATGTTAAATAAAAGAAATTCGCAAAATCTACTTCATTTAAATTGAAAAATGAGATTACTTATTTAATTTTTTTTTCTAATTTTCAGGTCTAAGATTCCAAATTGAAAAGATGAATTGTGGGCGGCGGAGAGGCCGGTGGATCCATCTTGGCCTCGGTCCCACTGGGAATCCACTGCTTCACCCCCTGGTTCTTGTCATAGCCACTCTAGTCCTTCTCAACTCCGTTAAGTTGGAAGCTGTTCCCCCTGCTATGACGAAGTCGACATCAGAAAATGAAAGAGGGAGTCCAATTGTCGCTCAATTTATAACCCTCAATTCTACGTATGTTCTCAAACATTTAGCCGTGGACTCAGTTACGGGGAGAGTTTATGTTGGTGCTGTGAATAGACTCTATGCTCTTGATCAGAGTCTTCAACTTGAAGCAACGGTCCCTACAGGGCCAAAATTAGATAATCCTAATTGTCATGCGTCAGGGTGTCCATCAGGTGACCATGAACCAGGCACAAGTCCTACTCCACAACCACTTACGAATAATGTGAATAAAGTGCTCGTGGTAGATTCCAATTCAAGAACTCTTATTACTTGTGGATCAGTGACTCAAGGGGCTTGTCACAAATACAATCTAACAAATATTACAATCCCACCGGAGTTTGCTCCACATCCAGTCGCAGCCAACGACGATGTTTCCTCAACTTTTGCTTTCATTGGTCCTGCAAAATATTCTGCATGGGCCGTTAGTAATGTTTTATATGTTGGAACAACTTTTACAAGCAACGGTGATTTTCGCCACGACGTCCCTGCCATTTCGAGTCGGAATCTTTATAACTTAGATTATGCTGAATATACTTTCGCCAAACAGAGCATGCTCCGAATAGACGTGAAGTACCGGGACCACTTCCTTGTAAACTACGTCTACGGCTTCAATGCTTCCGACTACGCTTACTTTGTGATCGTTCAGAAACAGTCATACCTCCATGGCTTTGAAGAGCAGGGTTACGTATCAAGACTCGCACGAACTTGTATTTCAGATGCTAACTATGATTCTTATGCAGAAGTAACTCTGGAATGTCTTGGACCTAACAGTTACCATAGGTCAAGTACTGGAGCTACAAATTACAATCTAATTCAAGATGCTAAAATTATTCCAGCCAGAGAGGACTTAGCTAAAAGTCTTAATATTAATACTGGAGATCTTGTTCTAGTTGGTGTATTTTCACAGAGCAAAGGGATTACTAATGAACCTCAACCTGAATCTGCACTTTGTATCTACTCTCTCAAAGATATTGAACACAAATTTACTGAAAATATTCACATGTGTTTCAATGGAAGTGTAGAAAACAGAAATATGGACTATATCTCAGGAACTATTTTAGACGGGAAGTGTTTGGAACCAGGGGTAAGGAAATTTATTCGGACTTCTACATCTACTACGATACCCTCAGTTATTTGTTTTTGAGTTTTTTTTATTAAAGTGTGGTCTCCTTTCTCCATACTTTCTTCATGCAGAATGTTAGAGTGTTGTTCGTTGTTCCAGTTGTAGAGTTTGTTTAATGGTCGGTCATAAAACGAGGACTTTGGGCAGCAAATAGGAGTGAAGGCTCCTTGTTAAGAAAGTGAACAAGGTAGATGTGTATCTGAACAAGGAGTTAGGGAAGCAATTTCATTGGTTCTGACAAGAAAGGAATGAGAATGGGGGATTCCTAATTTGTAGTTCTGGACTCTGGATTTTTATTCTTTAGGGAAAAGGGTGTGAATTTATGTTTTGCATTTATATGTCAAGATCTCCAGTTCATCTCTCATTCCCATATTCCAAATATGGATGTATGAAACGATTATGGGGGGGAATGGGTACTTGAATTGGAATGCAACGTATTATTTTTTTATAAACAATGGAATCATCTTCATAATGGAAAGGTTCCCTGGTTGTGGTCTTTTAGGGTGGAGACTAGGCCGCATCTCTTTGACTTATGTCTCTTACCAGCACAAATTACATTCTTTCGAGACGTTTTTGCTTCCCAGGAGCTACTAACACTGAAAAACACTTCTACAACTTTTGCTCTTTTCTCCAGGATGAATCTGGTGAGGAAGCTGGAATGCAATGTTCTATTCGAGTACTATGGGTTGGCCATTCCACATTATTGTATAAGAAAGAGTCCTAAAGGAATTTCAATTCCATATCTTAGTCACATTTCACCCAGATTTAATATTAGATAAAACAACCAATTTCGTTTTTAGGACTTCTTTCCTTTTCTACAACTATCCTAACTGCTCCTGTCAACATACTTCCTCTTCAAAGTTAGTCAAAGCAAATCTATGCAGTTACAACAATGTAGATGGATATGATGAAAAAAAATTGATTGAATTTTTGCAATAGTTGAAGGAAGGATTTCTACAGTGAATTCTGTGTTGGTGGGATATTCTTTTCATATGAGCTAGGAAGGAGTTATCTAGTAAAGTCATACTCGGTTGGTAAGAAGATGGGATCAATTGTTGAGAAGATTCGTAGTTTAGGAGGAAATGGGACATTTATGTCACTTGCCCTGCGACGAAGTCATTTCAGTTTCCAGTCCATTCCAAATCACTGCCTGCCATGAGGAAAAAGACGACGGTTAGGAAATAGGTTTTTACGTCTTATGTTCCCAGAACCAAAACCAGGCATCCCTTTATGACACCCTCACCTCAACCCCATCTATTTTCCAATTTTAACCGCCTTCCATAACTTATAACGCTCTAAAAATGGAGTTTGAAGTTATAAAGAATCCTTCCTGACTCAGTAAGTTTAGGATGGACGACTTCTTTTGAAATATTTTTAAATTGGATGGCTCTCCTCTGGTTGACAAAAAACTAGGATTAACAATGTGATTCTCATCTTTCAAACGTCTGCCTGTCACTGAATCTGATCAAATCAAATTAAAGAAGTTGGGACATTAAACCACGTCCAAATTCCTCCTCGTCAATGTCACCTGCCCGACGACAAGAAGATTACTTAGAAAATTTCCTCCAGGAAATACAGTAGTAAAAACTTTTCTTTCTTGAAATCATGAAATTTCTCTTTTATTTCATATATCATATTTTTATGAGACTAATGGTAGATTTCAAATTTTATGAATTGGGAAGGAATAATTTTTGAGTAGGGTTCTTCTTGCAGGAAACGCCGCTGGCAGTCTCGATCTTCAAACTTCAAGAAAGCGGACGGACAGGCGGAGCAATAAAAAGGAATAAAATATTTGAAAGTGGTTTGGAAAGCAGATAAAAAGTTTTTAGGAAGAAGGAGTCCTTATTTTCCATTGTTTAGTAGACCCTAGCGGGTAGAAGCCAGAGTCAGCGTCGTAAAATCAAAGGGATGTAGGAGTTTCCTTTATCCACCTAATTAAGGAGCTCCGAGAGATGAAAATGGGAGCTCATTAGAGGAGTATCAATTAGCAAAAGGAAGGTAGATGTTCGACTAAGTTTCTTTGAAAAGGAAGGGATTGTGTGTAAAAATGAGTCCCTCAAAAGAATAGAAAGAAGGAAAGGAACAACTGAAATAGTCGTAGAAAGTTTAAGGATTTGAAGGGAAACGGAAACCATTTGAATCCAATTTGATCAGAATTGGATCAAATGAAAGTAATAAATTCAATTCTTGTCTCAATTACTTCCCGAGGAAACAAGAACGGGAAAGGAAAGGTGGAGAAAGTCGGAATTCGGGGGATTCTCTTGCTTTCATTCAGACTTAAAAGGAAATCTTCTGTTTCTGTTGGGGAGACAAGGGAGGACTTCCTCCATTTATTCTCAAGGAAAAAAAAAGAAAATCGAATCAAGAACCAGATGTTGACGGGAGAAAATTGACTAAACTTTATGTAACTACTCGGTGATTCTCTTTCTTTTCCTTTGGCGGAATCTCGAGAAAGTTTTCTTTAAGGATTCCACTGTAGGACATTTTAAGCTCAATCCTAAGATTCTTTCCAACTACTTCGCTTGAATATAACTTTCTCTTTCCTATTACTGGTTGTATGATGGTTTTTGTAGTGGTATGTTATGTTGGCGTTAATAAAAGGAAAGATTTTCATTGCTTTCTATACAAAATATCTTTTAATATCCATTGGGTAGGGGAATAATAGTAAAAGAACTTCCAATTAAAATTTTTATTCTTGATACAAAAGTTCATTTTATTCCCTCGGCTGTCAGTCTGGTACCGGAAATCTAGAACAATTTTAGGTTTTTAGTTCTTGTAAACAATTATTTTGACGAATCTCTGGCAAGTTAAGGAACTATACTTGTCCTCGGACAGGCTTTTCAGCTGGTACAACGATAAAATTCAACAACATCAGGTTGATAGAAAGGATTCAAATTTTTATGATTAACCTTTGTTTTTATTATGATTGATATAATTATAGCTAATCTCAAAAAATCATCATCTTTTTCTTTTTTAAGGCTGCTGGAAATATTCCGAATTTTTGTGACGTTGGATTAAAAATCTCTGGTGTCCTTCCAATAACTCAAAATGCGGGGATTGTATTTTCTGAAACACATTTGACATCAGTGACGCTTGGAAGTACAGAACAACATACCGTAGCATTTGTCGGTACGAATCAAGGAATACTTAAAAAGGTAAGCTCTCCATTATTTAACTAGACTTAATTGCATATAATTGCTCCAGTGTCTGACTTTTCGAATCCCAATTACTCACACGCGCTGCTCAGCTTAGCTCACTCACTTTCTTTCTTCTTGTTTCCACAAATGGTAATCTCATTATAAAAAATGTCGTGCTCATGTTTAGTATGTACTTGTTGTAAAGATGATACCTCAAAATTATAAGTTATAAGCCAATGCGCAGGTGTTTGAATACCAACTTTCAAAATACAGCAGCTTTTTCCTGTATATGCGCCATAATTATTATTTAACCAATCTGGCGTAGCGTAACCCATTGTTAACTCTATGATTCAGAATTTATAATGCGTATCTTTTCAATTGAATGATGGAAGTGGAAGTGACGGATATAAAGGGAGTACCTAAGCTTGATTTTCGTTCTGTAAAACTTCGGGTCAGCGCAGGAGCATCCTCGTGTTTTGTTCCTTTGGAATGCAGTTTTCTTTGTTATCCCCGAGCATTTTCTCTTTAGACACGGCTGGGTGATGGGGAAGGGTTACTTTGAAATCTCTGAGTGGTAATAATATGAACTCAAGGATAATTTTAAGAATTTTCTGAAATGGATGGAGATTGATTAGCCTTTTTTTTCTTCTTCTTCTTGGCTGGTAATTGAAATGAGAAAGAAGCCCGCACCTGAGAATCTTCACGTCTTTTTTTTCTACTTCCAAAAAAGACTTGTTTCTTATTAGAGAGATCTGTGGAGTGGAGTTCACCGTTCGTTAGGCCTAGGACGACAACGACGACGTTTCATTTCTGCACCCTTAGATATAAGTTTATGAGAGACCTGTCCTCTTCCATCCTTTGTGAATGTGGGCGGTGGTATAAAAATATTTCCAGGAGGATGAATGATATCCATTTTATACATTAGAGATTCATACTGTAGAGATGTAATGTCCTTAGGCATTTCTAGAAATAGATCTCTCAAATATTATTATTTATCTACCTGAAGCCATTATAAAGGCTAATAGGTTTTGCGTACATCTGAACCAGTTAATTTCCCTAAGTGTTTGAAATCATAGACTGGATGATATCCCTCTACGCCCTGGTTGAGTTCACCAAAAGATGAAGGATCGCTTCCATGGCTCTAATTTAAGCGCCCAAAATGGAAATCCAAGTATAAAGAGACAGGGCTCATCTTCCCTGGGAGTCTCTAATGGAAAAACGTAATAGTAATCGTAATAGGCGTAAGGAAAGATAAAGGAAACCCAAACAAAAAGCCTCTTTTTCTCCATTGTTGTACAGCTATGAAAAGAAGCCGACTTCCCAATGGATCCTTTGCCCTATAATTTCTCATAACACAGCAGCCACACACAAGGCACTTCTTATCTTTAGCTAAAGGAGGAAGAAAGGTACTTTTGATGGTGGTGGATCTTCCTTTTTTCTCACTTTCCTATGGATTCCACCAGCCCATTTGCTTACTATACATCCGTATTGCCAGCACCACTACATAAAGGTTTCTTGAGCAACATTTCCGATACAAATATTCTTTTTTTTCTCTCTTCTACTTTTTTTGGAGAGATACATTAACTAGATTCTTTTGTCTTCCGGTTTTTATTAGAAAAACGTGAATTGGAAAGGAAAGACTTTGTTCTCATCTTTACGTGTTCAAAGGCAATTATTAGATTAAGAATTCTACTAATAAGGAGCGAAGGTGGATGGATGTTGTATCGAGAACTTAAAACATGAACATTCCAAAAAGGAGTTTTGTTCTCCAGACCAGCCAGGCGAGCAAAGAGCCACCACAACCATGCTTGTTTCGAGCATGTCCAATTGTATCCAAAACCGCATAAGTTTTTCTGAAGACAAAAGGAATTGAAGTTTTGGGAAAGGCGATGGAGGAACATGAAAAATATTCACGTGAAAAATTATTTGCTTAGTATCATCGACAAATCTTCGTCGTAATGGTGGCAAGTGCACTGGTGGAGACTACATATCATCCCCGTTAGGTGGAAATATTGAAGAGCCGATGGCTAAGGAATTAAATGGGCGGGGTTTTATGGCTTTTAAATTTTATGCAGGGTTCCACACCTCCCTTCCAATGGACTCAGGAGCATCAAGTATCTTCTTAAAGGAATCCAAAGACTTTGCAATGTAAATCTTAATCTAACGATTTGAGATCTCATCATTGAGTGAATTCTATTCTGTTGTACGAAACTTATCTTATCCATCAACTAGTCTCCAATTCCAAAAACACGTAGTCCCACTATTACACCAGTACTACTAAGTTCGAAGGACTCTGATAATTTTATGACTCTCTCCATTAAACCCGTTTTCATGAGACGATTCATAAAAAGGCTTTCTGGGAGAAAATAATTTCATGGAATACAATTAGAAGAACTCTGTCCCTTCATTTTAGATTCTCATTTCGTAAAGGGGATGACGCAACAAAACAACAAAGGAGAGTCCAATTGAATTCCATCATCATCATCATCATCATTCGTTTAATCTGGATTTTCTGGAAACCTGTTTTTATCTCCCATGCTTTTAAGTTCTTCTTCTTCAGGGATGAAGATTGGATTCTGTTGTTTTGTTTAGAGAGATTTCCACTGACTGAATAAGGGACTCATGATGAACAAACAGAGAAAGATCAAGGATCTTACTCTCACTAAATATGTATAATTGAATGTTGTTCTAGAATGAAGAAGGTGGTGGTGGAACCAGAGAAATGTAGGAGATAAGGATGGTGGACATTGTGGTTTGAAAATTGAATTCGAAGTGGAGGGTCACTCTTGGTCCCTTAAATTTTCTCATCCTCTGAGTAGTATCAAAAGTTCAGCATTTGACATCTGTCTCTTAGTACTGAGGTCTAATTAAGTAGGTTGGGTAAAAGCATGATATACAAGTGAAGTCTTTCACGCATTGCATACAAAAAATACTTGGATGAAATTAGTTTTTGAAAAAAAGATACTTGACTATCTTCACCTTTTTCCTCTAAGGTGAACCTTTTGGCAGACACGGGTTCTTCGTCGAATTCAGAAGCACGTAGCAGTACCTTAATTCTTAATTGTAATGTAAGTTCTTGGAAAGCATGTTTAATTTCTAGCGGCTATCACGGACATGACATGCGTCCATCTTAAAATCCTTCCTGGTCCTGACGGAGCGGAGGATAGCCTCCGTTTTAACCAGGCAATTATATTAAAAAGAACTCTAACATGCATTTATATAAGAAAAAATTACTATAATTTAAATTAAAATTAAATAAGTTAAGAGAATTGTTCTAATATTTTTTTAACAATTATCTTTTCATTGGCTTGTGGCGTAGATAGGTTGTTTGGTTTCAAATGAAAGTCCCAAGATACATAAACTATTCCATCCAACCTCATTTATGCTTCGTTGAGTAAAATAATATTTAATGGGTAGGGAACGTAACGTGTGTGTGGAAGGAGATTAAGGTTCGCTTGTCTTATTTATGAGATGAGTGATGGAGAGAGATATATGACGAAGGATTTTAATGATGTTTGGATTAGACAAGATCGCTCTTAGGTACTGTCGTTGTGGTTCTTTTGGTCAGAAGTGAAAACTACTTCTAGTGGGACTTTCTCTTTGGATGAAAGATTACTTGAGAGGCTCTTGTGAGGATGACAATCAGTCACTACCATTAGGAGACGTCCTTCTGACATTAAGATGCGTGTGTTCTTGATGAAAGTTTGTATCATATTGCAATATGGAAATTACTCAAACTCTATCCACATCCACCCTTTCCTACTTTTCCCCCTTCCTGGAGGAGTGTAATTGAAGACAGACAGAGATGAATACTCTGGGAAAGTTATCCAACTTTCTCCCTTGGCATCAACTTCAATTTGTTCTTTGGAATTTCACAGAGTGTGTATCTTTCTAGTTGACAGGTGGACAAGTGGGAGATTTAGGAAGATGTCTGTTACTTTTTTTTTCTGATTAAAGAATTGACTTGAAGGCTTTAAGGGGTCAGAGTTTCACAGATGTATGGAACTGTTACTGTATATCTCTCCTAGGATCTCAGAGTATGATTAGCTATGTATCTCTTTTGATGGGAAAAGGACCCAGAGGATACATTGAGGAGAAAGCCCGTCTGCATAAAATAAAAGTTTTTTCCTTGGAAGATAAAAATGAGGGAAAGTGCATCATCGACTTTTCCCTTCTTTCTTTTCTGTCCTCCCTCCTTCTTTCTTCCTCGCCTTCGAGATAAGAAGAAGTAAAGAACTTTTCACTTTCTTTCTTGAATGAATGCACTCTACTGAAAATGGGGCTCTTAGGTATTTACTTTTTTCCCTGTAAAATCCGAATCTCAGATTTTAAAACCTTAAATCAAAAGATTCATGTCTCCTTATCCAAAATTATCATCCTGCATTCTCATATAGGCAAGTGAAAATCCTAAACAAAACCAACATTTTTAAAAGTTTGATTCAAGCAGTTTTTAATTAGCAGAGAATATACTAGTATGCTTATTAAGTTGATTAATTAAAATTCTCAATTTATACTTTGTATGTTACAATAGAAAGTTTATTTTCACATATTAAAAAATAAATTGAATTTTACAACATTTTTGTTAATTTAACAAAGTTGATGGATTCTATTTGTCATGTTAATAGTACAATCCATTAGAGAAGTATAATAGTTGTATTGAGAAGGAATCAAATTTAAAAACTTCCAACTTCCCAATTCCAAATGGTTTTTCATCTTTTATCCAATTATAAAAGTTAGTAAGATGGGAACACAAGAATCTGAGTTTTTGGATTGATTGACGTTTCCTTTAGATTAAAAAATTTACTTCATTTATAGAAAAATGTGGATAAAATTCCTAAGGAAGATACTTCATTTTTATTATTCTGATAGAAGAAGTTCGTGATTGGATAATTGGCGTGGTTGTTGGAAATGGAGTGAGGAGGTGAGTGACCTAAAGGATAGTATAAATTTTTGAGTGAGGATTAGGGAAATTAAAATGTAGGCAATAGAGGCCCCCCTTCGCCTCATTATAGAGTTTATTGTTGGATTGAATAAATAAATTCAGGTAAGATTCACATCACTGGAAGAAAAGGATCCATCTTAAAGCATCTTTGACTCCCGCACTCGTCGTCATCGTTTCTTGACGCTAATCTTTCCGCACAGGTTAGAAAAGAATGACAAACAAGTTTCTTATATCCTAAAGCATTACACCGCCTTTTCCTTCCTTCCTTTCGGTGAATAAAGAATATCGTGGAAGATTTTATACTGAACTGTCTTCATGATGAATTGTAAGAAAAAAACTTAACATGCAAAAATCCAGTTCGGTTCTCTTTGAGGAAGGGTAATTTTTTATTGTAAGAGAGGCTAATATATCTCTGTGGTTGGTAAGCATGAGCCAATTTCAATTCTTCTTTGTATAAATCCAAAATAAATAAAGTTTAATGCCTTGGCCAATTAGATCTTGGAAATCTAAGAGAAGATGGTAATTACACACTTAAATGATCCGGGATAGTTCCATTTTCACTGGAAATGATCCACATCCGAAATTGAATTTCAAGGAAAATTAATGAAATACGTAAAATAAGTAATACAAAAATTTAAAATATTTTATTTAGAAATTCCCGAAAGGGATTCAACGTAAAGTTTGGGGTTTCTTTGCTCTTACACGGTTTAGATAACATGGCAAATGTTGTAATCGGAGTGAGTAGGTGGAAAAAGTTCTATTTCCCATCGGACTTATCCCACCGCTACTGCTGCTGTTCCACTTTGTACTAGTACTATTTGTTATATTCCCAACATCTCATGCTTAGGTTTATCTTATAGCTTCTGCTGGATTCTAATTTGCGTGAGCGTATCTCTTAACTTGGTTTAAAAGAATAATTGTAAAACCACAATTTAACGACTTGATTTTTATAAAGGAAAACATAATGTATTGAATTAAACAACACGCAATTTTTCCTAATAGGATAATTTTTTTCTTCTTTTGGATTTATAAGAAATCAAATGATTCAAGGCTTGTTTTTTAAGAAAAGCTGAGATGTTCTAAAAAAAAAATCGAAAGATCTTGAGTTTAAAAACTCGATCGACGTTGTTCCTTAAAACATATGATTCGAGGGAGCCCTTGTATCCTAGAGTGTAAAAGATGGAGACGTGAGAAGGTTCGTAAAATGTTTGAGACGACACTCCGTCTTCCTGAAAACAGCTACATGGATTCAAGAATCGGACGTTCTACCTCAGAAGACCCTGCTGCATACCAATTTTATAACTTGAATCTCTCCTTTAATCCATATTTCATTAATCCCCGACACTTCCCGAGTTAAATTCAAGAGATGACTCTCTGTCACATCCCTCCTCGTAAAAAAGGAAAACTACTGCTGTAATTGCAAAAAAAAAGCAAAACAAATATACTGAAATGGTGAAGCTTGAGCTCCTTTTCAATGACTTACTGAAGTTGTTATTTGTGTGTATGGGAAATTGAGCTTAGAAAACTTCTCCTTTCTCGGAGTAGGGAGAAGAAAGTCTTAAAGTGGTGGGATTTGATGGTAAGACCTTCTTCTTCCATTCCATCCTCCAGTTCAAATGTTTGGCATTGCTCCTCTCTGCTTAAGCTCCTTTTGAGTTTTTGGAGTAAATAAAATAAAAATACATGAGTATTGGATGTGAAGTGAAGTTGATATTTGTTTTTCTTTATACTTTCCTTTTTTGCTTATTTTGGATTTAGAAGTGAGATTTAGCACTTTTCTTTACATCCACACAATTCTTCTACCCATATCTTAACATTGACGCTTGTACGACATTACATTACTTTTTTTAGAAAAAAAAAGTTAAGAATAAAACTTCATTTTTTTTCGATTATTCCAGTTGAAATGAAAGAAAAGTATGTAAAAGTATGTGCTGATGTAGAAAGTTTGATCCAATTAGGGGTTGGTGTTTGTGTATATGTGGGCCTATTATTTAGTAGAGGATTAGAGCTGGGGAAAATATTGATTTTTTGCTGATGATAAGATTTGGAGGAATAAGAAGGATTTTATTGCCGCTGGAGAAAAGGGAACTGAGAGATAGAAGAAGAGTTTGAATTTATTTGGTGGAGACTCGGGATGGAATAAATCCAGGATAGAAAGAATCTTTGGATGATCCAATCTTGATGTGTTTGGGTCCTCACCCATGAGCATCTCCTATTTTTCTAGTTTCACTATATTGAGCATTTCCAGATAATAATAATAATATTGGATCTCCAAGTCCCCCCACATGAAGAAGGGGAGAGTGAAAGCTCTGTTTCTCCTGGAGGGTCATGTGTCTGAAAAAAAAAATATAGAAAGGGAGAAATCTCTATGAAATGGAGTTGACTATCGTTTTATCCTCAAAAAACACCAACCAACACTGTATATAAGGTCGCTTTCTTCCTTCCCCTCACTTCGGTTTTTGATGATTCAGGGAACATTGTCATTGTTCCAGCGTACTTTCTCCAAATATTTTACGAATCCTCTGCGTATGTTTTTGATGAAAACTTTCAAGATTTTGACTCAAGTGAAATGAGTTAGGATAAGAGTTTCCTACAGAAAAAAAATCGTAAATACATTTTATGGAATCAGTTCCTTTCTTTCAACTAAAAAAAATACAAACAGATTTCATTTCTTCAACAGAAAGAAAATAAGTGTCAAATGAGTTATTTCATCAACATTTTAATAAAATTTAGAGAAAATTAAATGGACGCAATTAAATTTTCTTTGCAATATACGAGACGTCGTATGTAAGACATAAAATATACGAGGACTAAGATTCTAAAGTTATAAAACTATCATCTCTCTCCTAAAATCCGACTTTTTAAAACTTCATCTTTTTCCTCAAAGTTGAAAGGGCACAAGAGTTAAGTTTGGTGTATTTATGGTTATGACGATGACTAACTTTGTCAATTTCCATCTCTCTTCTGAAGTTAGATATCGCTTTTGAGGCTTTTTGAGCTATTCTCATTGGTGGCCTTTGAAATCCTTGGCTAGGCGACAAAGACCATGACTGGATCATCGTAATGATATCCACTTTACCCATTACTTCCTTGTTGTTGAGCGATAGTTAAAATGAAATGAAGTTTTGTGGAACGATTTGAGGAGAGGTCTGATGCATATGAATGAGATATTTTGAGAGGCTCAAAGTGCCTTTGCTTGTGAATGTCATAAAACAATTGAGGAGAGGATCACTTCAGGATTCCATTTCAGGAGACCAACACCACGTCTTAATTTTTATGAGGCAGAGGGATTTCAATGGACTTTATAATTTATAATCACACTATTATTATATTCTCAACGTCTCTACGGTTTTGTCGTTTGTCCCAGGACCTTGAGTGGTGACGTTAGTGAATAAAATGGGATGATAAAACTTTGGAGCGGTGTGGGATTTTGGCAGTTCAGTTCCCTGTCTTTTAATCTCAAAAGACGATCTAATTTTTCACAAGTTCCCTCCGGAGACTAACCAACCAAACAATACCCTTCTTCTATCCTCGTATTATGTTTGTTTCCATATTAAGATTCTTCCTTAAGTCCAACTCAATTATATAGAACCTCATTTAGATTTTTTGAAGATGTGTTTTGAATTTATTATATTTTAAGAAGGGAGAGGGAGAGGGAGAGAAAGGGACAGATCAACAACAGAAAGAGCCTCAAATAAAATCACTCACTTTTACAAACTTTTAAAGAATTTCTCATTTTTTAAATATAGAGAATCCTTATTTTAAAATATAAAAAAAATTCAATTTAAAAACATTCTTCGAAGCATCCAGTAGATCCATTGTAAGTCAGTTGGGAGGGAGGCTTGGAATGAATCGCAATTGCCATGCCAGATTCAACCTTAGCCATCTTTTTTACTTGTGTTTATTTCCGTACACGCAATTGGATTCAAAAACTTTTATAGCAATTTAAAAACTTTTTGAAAAGTTTAAAAAAGTTGAATTAGGTTTATTTACATCCTTTCTTAGAGAAACTTGTTTTAAATTTTATAACATACAGGTGAGGTGTGTTTGTAATACAAGAAATTTGGAGCAAATAAAGTTACTTTTAGAATAAAATAATCGATATTTTCACTTTAGTAAATACGGGTATACTCTGATGTTAATTAAAAAGATTATAATATTCTACATTATAATAAATTACCCTTGTAAAATGTATAACATATTATACGAAAAATCCATCATGTTTCTAAATTTCCTGAGTGAGTTATCCTTATCATCCTCAACCTTTGATTAAAAATCATAATGCAAATGTTTCCATTAATCTCGATTAGGAATCCATATCGAACTGAATCTTCACCTGGATCCCGGAAACGATCTGATTGAAGAAGGGGAGGTAAAGTTTTGAAAGTTATTTGTGATGAAATTGATACCATTCTGAGTGTTATGCTCCTTGGATCCATTAGGCAGAAAGAACATGACATGAGTAGATAGGGGACCCTTTATCCCCAGAACTCCAATATAAAAAAGTTTTTGCTTTCTTTTGTTGTAGTGTTTTTTCTTCTTCATATTTCATAATCCATTTGATGTAGGAAGAATGGTGACAAAGGGGGAAGCTAATAGTGGTCGTTGAGGAGATTCATTTCTTTTGATTCCATTGGATTTTTACCCTTTCTTTCCAATTGATGATTTATGGATATTTCTAGGTCTTTGGTTGTAATTGCAGTGGAAAGAGTTAGGAGGATGGTGGTGGTACTTGGTATGGGAAGTGTCAGGCTGTCCCTCGATATACATAAAAGTCTCATCCAGGAGTCCCTTTGGTACTACTACTGGGTTGTCCCTCCAAGGGGAAAAATATGATTTGTGGCTAAAGAAAAGATATGTGATTTATTGCCAATTCAGGAAAATTGCATTTTACGCTCGGGAGTGAACGACTTGGACGAAAGAATTCCATTGGCTCCGTTGAAAATATAGGTCAGGCGGGACCAAGGCAGAGGCAATTAATTACTTCCCACTGGAATTGACAGAAAACACATCCTTCAAATTCTTGGATTTTGTTAAGGAGAAAGTAGCAGCATGTTGTCAAGGATGGCCAGAAGGGGCTTCCAAAAGTTGTGTCAGCGCCTTAATACCCTATCGTTACTAAAAAGATCCCTTTCAACGCTTAACCACATTTCAGCAATGTTGGAGAAAATGATGAGATCATCAGAAAATTTTATACCAGATTTCTTGTATCCTTATTTTACATCCGACATTTGAAAATTAAACACGTATGGAGTTTTCTTAAAAATTAATTACGCGTTTACGGATATACAAGTCAATATTTTTGTTTTTGTTCCTATACATTTAGATTTGAAGAAGCAGAAAGAAAGTTGATATTTTTCTATTCAATGAAGAAGAAAAGAAAAAATACATGAAATTCATTCACAAGTCTGTTTTTGGCATGTTTGTATTTTTTTTGTGTGTAAACGTCTACCTACGAGCCAATAAACATAGTTGGAGTTCAACTATAAAGATTCCAAAAAGATTGTTGTTTAAGCAAGAATTTAGAATTTAATGATATGTCAGTTGTCTGTCAGTGTCCTTATGCAAAATTCATGATTATCATCATCAACAATTCCATAAAGATCTGCGCGCTCATGACTTCTTATGTTTTCTTGACTGATTTTGATTTTTTATTCTTTTCAGATTCTACTTTCATCTACTTCTAGAGTAGATTATTACGGAGACATCCATGTGGATCCTGGGAATCCCATCCTTCCTGATACAAGACTTGATTCAACTGGCCGATTTCTCTACGTCCTCAGCACTAACAAGGTAAGATTTTTTTAGTTTCCAGAGTGACCGGAGAATAAGAATAAGTCTTAGGTCTCAATAGCACCTACCACTCGTAACCTGAATCCTGAGTTCCATTTTTAAGGTTTTCACTCCTTCTTTCTCTCAAAGAAGGAAAAGTTCAAGTTTTGGTTGTCAATTCAAAAGAATCGCAATTGAGCCGTTTCATGTGTCCATTGGGAGATTTCAACCATGGCAATTTGAAGGGCTATCAGAGTACTAGTGAGACTATCAGGTACTTTAGAATCTTCAACTCATCATCAATCCTCATCATTCCACTTTCTCCAACGCTCACAGACTCTTTAATCAATTCGACCAAATAGCAATCATTCCTTGAATTCCTCAATTATCAACTTTTAGATGGAAACACTATTCCAAGTTGATTAATTTTAGATTTTAGATCTGAGAAAGTAGAGTGTGGTTACATAAATCTTTGCGTCTGGAATGGGAAAAGGGGACAGGGAGTGAGGGGAGAAAGGTTTACGGAAATGAATGTCGATTCCTGATTTGGATATTACTTTCTTCAAATTTCGTTTCTCCTTTAAAGAGAGTTGGATAAAAGCGGAAGTGAAAGGTGAATGTTTTTCTATTGTTGTTTCTTCAGGTCTTCTAAACTTCATTTTCGCCCTACATTTCCAAACTCTTATATTACAGTTTTATTTCAAGGTATCATAATGTCAATTCTCCTTCTGTTTTATATTCACCCTACACGCAGGAGTTTTCGAATGCCAACCTAACTCAATTCAAAGATTATTTTATCGTCACTCATTTCATTGCATTGCGTAGAGAAAGTAGAAAAGGGGAACGAATATTCATGTGGAAATCGATTAGAAAATTAACGAGAGAAATTATATAAAGAGGAAGAAAATAAAAACAAAAGTGGAAATGAATAAAGCGGTTTTAAAGATTTGCCTTTTCATAAGTTATATTACTTTTCTGAATATTGTTTTCTTGTTAAATTGTTGTTATAACTTGAGTAATTTTGTATAAAGTCTAGTGATAAAAGGGGTGTAATTTGAAGGTTATAAACTTTTATGCAACAAAGTTATATAAAATAAAATAATAATAATAATGAAAAGGTAAGCTTTAAGCTTTACTTTGTAAAACAAGGAGTGGTAGAATGAGTTTTTGGGGGTGGTGGCGGTAAGAATGAAGAACAGGAAGTTAATTATCGTTTCAAGTTATCTCCAACAACGAGACTCGTTAAAGATTCTATGCATAAGATTCCTATTTCCTATGCCTGCCTTCTTTAGCTTTTCCAAAGAACCTTATAAAATAACATTTCATGCACATTTTCCATAGCTATAAATCCTGTTTTCTATCTTCCTCTTTTTGAGGTGATCTTCTTTTCACCTTACGAGAATGAGATAATGCTTCAAATTTTTGATATTAAGGAAAAAAGGAAGGATATTTAAGAAGATGAAGCATATGATTTTGATAATTCTGAAAGGAACCTGCTGAGGTAGAAAATAAAATCATCCTCAACCATCATGCCACACATGTTGCATGTTGCAAAGTTTGGAGATTTCCTTTTGGCAATGAGCCGTTTTGCTCTCTCTCACTTCCAGTTCCAATTTCAAAACTTATACGTGTAAAATTTATGGGCGATTTATGCTTTACTCACGCCTTCTTTCCCCAACGTATTCCCACACCCTTCACACGCACGCCAATAGCAACAGGAAATTCAAGTGAATTGAAGAAAACTTTAAATTACGACACCTAACGGCTTCCATAAGAGATTCAATATTGGAAAATGGAGTTCTTAGAAATCTTTTCAAGTAAAAAGTTCTCTTATTATTTTGTTGATTGGTTGAGATTTTTCTGTTCAACAGGTAGGAATTGAGGTTGGGAGGATTCTGAAAGACAATTACCTGGAGAAAGGATATTGCATTTCAATTTCTCTTTTCCAAGAATTTTTTTCTTTTTCCAGTTACGTAAAGAATGATGAAGTCAACTGTAAAAAAATGTTCAATTCTGTGGTGGTGCAATACTGGTTTTTTTCTTATCAAAAGGAAGCTGTAGAAAGTTTGAGCAAGCGTTCTTTTTTTTTCACTTTCAATTGAAACAAAAGGAGAAAGTTTATTATTTCATATTTATGTTTGGTGTAACTTTGTTTTGTTGAAGAAGCCAATCGAATGAGAATAAAATAATAAAAGTGGAGAAGAGAAACTAAAGTAAAGTCTTCTTGGTTTTCTCCTCTGAGCTCTTTCTTAATTATTGTATGGAAAAGATTGAGAAACTTGTAATGGAATGGAAGTTAGACCACCTTTCTCTTTCTATTATTTCACGAACAGGGAAAAGATAAGAGAAGATAAGAGAGCGTAATAAGTAATAACAAAGAAAACAACAGGAGAAAGTCATCTCATGGATGAAGTCATGTGACTCATTCCGTTTCTTTCTCACTGACTGTCTCCTTAGATCACTTCCACTAATTTCTATCTCCGACATTCTTTGGTGGGGAAAGAAGAGAGAATGGAATGGAAGTGAGGCTGAAGAAATCTTAACTTTTGGAATCAAATGGGCTACTTTTCGACTTTTTTCTTTTCTCTTCGGGTGAGAGTCCGAGTGAAAGGAAAAGAGAAAAGAGTTTCAATTTCTTGTTTTGTAAGATACAATGGAGAAAAGTTCTTTCTCTCTCCATCTCACTCCTAGGCGTCTTTTCCTATCCACTGTATCTAGGTTACTACGAACTTTTACCGGATTTTATTTCCTTTTCCATCCCTTCAGGTTCCTTTTTTTCGGTTGAGAGCATATAGGGAAGTTCTGTTGTGGTTCTTGAAGGCTTGACTTTCTCCTCTTGTCTTTTCATCATGAAATGAAATGGAAGGCAGATAAGTTCCCTTTTCTTTTGTAACACAGCTGGTATTTCTACTTTTCTTGAAATCAAATACCTACTCTTTTCTCTTCTCCTGTCTCACAGAGATTAATCCCCCAGATAGGCTTTCAGAGTTTCTTTACTCGTATCTCAGCTACACAACAGAGAAAGCAGGATTTTAAGAAGAGATTGACAAAAAGTGGCAACTTTCTCTTTTCTCCATCCCTTCACCTCATCATTACTCTTAAAGTTAGTCACTAAGGAGTAATTGAAATCATTAATTCCGTAGACATAGGAAGAGATAGAGAGCCCTCAATTTGTTACTTCTTTCTTAGAAGAGGTGCCTATTAACATTTTCTTCCGCTGATTTTTCTTCTTGGATACTAACGAGAACTCAGATTTTTGGAACATATGTGTGGCATATAAACTCCCCTATAATCAAGCGCCAAGAACTTCAAGAGTACACTTCACATATCTTCCTATAACCAAGACCGCAACGAAACAACTGAAAAATTGAACAGAAACTCTTACTCATTTTGACAAATAGGGTGTGTAACAATTTTACTTTAGAGTCAAGAATTCACGAAGGTGATTCATTTTTCATCCTTAGGGGAAAGCTGAGCCAAGAAAATGAGCTGAGAAATAATTGCTGCGAATTCTATGAAATCTACAATAATTTCTCAACAGAATCCTTTTAACTTTCCACGGATGATTTATTAATACATTTAAGAAGTTATGAGTTTTTAGATCTCTGATCAATTCATTGAAGAAATTCTAAACCTAAATTATGAATTTCTTAACATATATTTTTAGTGATAAAAGAAAAATGGAGAGATTTGTTGTGTAAAGTTAAAGAACCTGGAAAGACAAGACAAGGGACACAGATGGTTCTGAAATTTCGTGTCATTTCCTCATCTCTTTTCTATGGCTCATTTGATAAGGAAGAGGGGTTATGGGTGGCTGGAAGCCCTCCGATGAGCCCAACGCAACGCAACGAAACGCAGCAGCAGCGTCTTGAGTGCGTGTGTTCGAGCAAACTAATGATGACTGTCTCACACAGACAATTTACTCTATGAAATGGGTCTCTAGATTAGGTTTACGTGTGGAGTTCGAGTCCTCGTTTTTCGGAAGAAAGAGAAAAGGGAATCTAATTCATTAACTTCTCTATCGTCCCGTTTCTTGTCCCTTGTAAACGTGAAAGTACGAAAGAAACAAACAATGAGATGAATTCTAGTCCCGTTTCAGAGACTCTTCCTTTAGAAAGGACTCATTCCTTTTAATTATGCCCACTTCGTCATTGTCTTTAGGGGAATCCACTAATGACTCCATTACTCACCGTCAGTATCTAAAAAGTGATTTTTTCTATTTTCAGGTGGTCAAAGTTCGTGTAGAACAGTGCGAAGTTCATAGCAACTGTTCAACATGTCTCAACTCAAGGGATCCATACTGTGGATGGTGTTCGTTGGAAAAAGGGTAAGCTTATAATCACACTTATTTTCTAGGATTGACTTTTAGTAAGGAGACAAAAATGTCAAACTTTCTCTAAAGAAAGTGAAATTTTTCAAGAAAGAGGGGTTGGGTAAAGATAATTAAACTGTATCAAAAATCTGGAAAATCTACTACGTGTTTCATAATAAAAGAGAAAAAAGAAAATGAAATAAAGTGTGGGATTTTTAGGTTAGGAGTTTCTCTTCTTGTGGGTTGGAAAGAACTCAATCCTTGGAGAAAGTAAAAGAATCTTGGCTTGGGTCTCCGCAGTTGTTCTTTTCGTAAACTGTTATTATTACGAGATTCGGGGTTTTTTCCCACTTTCTTCTTGAAGACAGATGAAAGTTTTTTGGGTAGTGAGGAATGCGAATAGGATGGAAATAAAGAGGAAGAGGGGAAAAGGGCAGAGAGAGAAAGTTGGGGAAATTGGGTTAAGTCAAATTAAATTAAGGTTCCTTCCTACTTCTCTTTTTCTTCTGTTTTTCTATTGCGCCTTTTCTTTCCAAAGAGAAAGACAAGAACAGGAGAAAGTTCTGACTAATAATACAGTTTCCTCAAACATGTCTATTTTATCTTTTTGTCTTCTGTCGTTGTCGTTAGACGAGGAGAAACAGAGAGCTCATAGCCTTACTTAGATGACAGACTCAACTTCTTACTTCCCCTCTCTTTCCCTTGACTATAACTTTAAGTGTAGTCAAAAAACCTTCCTCATCTTTCAAAATAACTAAAGTTGACTTTATAGAAATAAAATGTTAGAGAAAGGTTTTCTTTATTCAGAAACTGAATTTCCACTAATTCTTTCAATAGTCCATTTGACAAGGAAGGAAATTCAATTAATATTGGAGAAAGTAAAGGATCTGTCTCAAGAACAGGAGGGGGTTTTCATTAAAACATTTTCATCCGTTTCTTCTCTTAATTCATTCTCTATTAAACCTTTCCATCTGTCTCTCACAATTACTTAAATTCTCGGATTCCTTAAATGAATCCACAAGTTGGTTACCACTTTACTTGTTTACAAGAATCCTACCACAGACAGTTGTAAGGGTTTGTCTATGATCCTTTTGAATTTTCTTTAGCACTTTTGACCCTTTTTTTCAATAAAAATTCGTAATTACGGTCTTTGGTTATCTTATAGGTTGTTTGAATCTAGATGTTGAGTGTGTGTAATGTAAGGATGAATTGAGTGAGTATGAAAAGCAGGAAGGAAGTGAGTAGAAAAGCATTTTGGAGAAAGTGGATGTAAAAAGAGCTTTGGATTTTATTTCCTTTTTTGGTTCTTTCCTTTGTCCATGTGATTCGAAGTGACAAAAAAGAGGAAGTGAAAGTTTCAATGGTTTTTTAGAACTTGAAGTTTTTATGGTGCAATTAAGAATAAAATGGTTTTGAAATTTCCGTCGGAAGTCTGTCTCTAGTGTTCATATTAATTCCTTTATGACCTTGGAAAAGCTCATAAATGGACATAAAGAAGAAGAACCTAATTCCAAAAACTTAAACTCCTTCTTTCACTGACTCAGCTTTTCTCCTCATTTTCTTGGGTTTCTGGGGAATATTTGAACAATTCATACAAACTACATAATGAATGAGAACTAATGAATTCTAAGTTTCAAAATCTCTAATAAACACTATGAATTCTATACTTATGATTCTTTAGAAGACCATAGTTATAAGTTATATACATCACTCATAGATAGGTTAATAATAACTTTGAAATTGAAAGGACAGGTGAACATGTGAAGTGAAGGGTAATGCTACTGTTTGAGTGAGTCGTTTCGAACAAAAGAGAATACAAGTTTCCGGTTCGGGTTTTTCGAACCCCACAACGTTGTTAAATTATCAAGAGCGGAATAAACGATGTTTGAGTTGGTGTTTTTAGATTCTGAAAGATGACAATGGCCGCCACAGTTTCTGACTTTAGTCTTTGGAAGCAAACTGTATTTCGCCATGAATTGTCTCAATGCCTAATAGTCTATACTTCCGTTTCCTTGTGTTGAAGGTCGATTTTTCTTAAACTAAGTCCTAGACTTTCCCTAAAGTCTTTCCATTTGTTTCTCTTTGTCCTTGATGCTTCGGAATTCCCTAAAAAAAAGAATGTTTACCTTAGCCTTTTTTTTTTTTTTTAGAAAAATCCTCTTGAACTTACATCCGCCAAAGTCAACCCTTACTATATTTTAACATTGCTTTTTGTTTATTGTTTCAAGATGATCCATTGCTCTCTAAAATTTAAAAATACAAAGTGTGGTTTTTTAACATAAAACCCACCACCACCAATAAAAAGTGGGGTAGTTGATGAAACCCACTATAATTTGTATTTTGATTAGATTTTGAATGAGTTTAGACAGATTTTTTCTTACTTTCATTAAGAATTAGAAAAGTTAGAAACTTAAGAATAGTTATTCTGTTGTTGAAAAGGGAAAGAAGAGAAGAGAGACAAAGCATTGGAAACTCTGCTCTGACGTTAATTATCTATTCAGTGTCAGTACCAGTCTTAAGTTTTCTCCTTTTTTCTTGATACCCTTCTTTCTCTTCCTTGGTTTGATACACACTTTCACCTTCTCCTGAGAAAGAAGGGGAGATTTGGTTTTTTGATTTGATACTTCATATTCATTTCCTTTCCTTTTTCTAAATCTTTCTTAAGAAAACTCCCCTCTTTACATCGCAGGGGGTGAAAGAGAGCTTTCTTCTAGTCCGTATTATTATGTAGGGTTTGAAATTAAATGAGCTTAAGATACTGTTTCCATTCTCCCCTCCTAACAAACCAAGAAACACTGCAGTTGTGGGTGGTGCAGTTGTGTCATCATGTACCATGGCTTCATCTTTCTTTCCATTCTCCCTTCAAAATAAAGTTTATTTGAGAGGCTTCTGTATTTCCATACATTTAAAAGTGAAAGTGTGAAGAGATTAACACCTTTTTTGTTCTGAAAACTTAGATGTACCTTCTGTAAAGCAAAGACAAAAAAGGAAGGGTGGGTGTGAGTAAGACAAAACCTCAAGGAGGATTTTGAGGATGGATTACTTGAAAAGATTATTTGAAAATTACTTTGGTATCCACTCATATCATTTTCTTATAATTCTGTTTTTCTTGTGTGAATTTTGGAGTGAAAGAGGTTCTAATTAAGGTTTACCGGTTTCCTACGGTTTCATTCCACGCCCTCCCTCCTAAGACGAAGATTAGCTTGTTAGACTGCCACCACATTTTCTCTTATGTTGGGAAGTATTTTCTATTAGGGCATTGATTCACAATGGCGTTGGAAAGTGTTTTTGGAGAGTTGAAGATGAAAACTTGAGTTGTCCCTTGGGTGAGTGTATTTGTGAGTGTTGTCCATCATCCCGTCGATCATTTGGATCTGATTAAATATTGATTAGCCCATCGTCTCTTTGTGGAAGTAAAGTGGTCATTGGAAATAGGGATGATAGAAAGTAGGATTTTATGAGAATAACTTCTTCTGAAGAAAATTGTTGGGTAGGGAGGGAGAAAGGAGATTTTTATTTTTATTTGGAGTATCTTCTGTGTCTGTGCTAAATTGGAACCATTTGAGTAAATTGGATCTGATTCCAATAAACAGGTCTTAACATTAGGCGCATCGTGAGTCTCATTTCCAGGGTTTTATGTTTATTTCAATAGAAAGAAGAATTCCAACGAATGAGTAGGAATTGAGCCCTATTCGACAAAGAGCATTAGACACGGGGATTCGAACACCCGAAATCCTACTTTTTCCATCATCACAATTGTTGGAATATAAATTTGTGAGGAATTTGAGAGGTTGGATCTTGTGTGAGAATTATTTAGAGAATAATTTATTAAAACAATAAGAGAATAATTTGAATAAGTAAATTGATGTAAGATTGGGCAGAGTAACAGCCTAAATCAATCTGATAAAACTAACTTAAAATCTAGGGGTTTTATAGGGAAGTGAAAGGCCCTTTTTCTGGACCTTTGGACAGGATAGGATAATTTTGGAGAAGTGAAGGGAATTGTTTAGTAGGAAAAGAGTGAGCTGTCCTGGTGAAAGGTTCTTGGAATGACCTTTTTCAGGATTAACTATTTTAGAATTAGTATTTTAAGAATTCTGAATCATATTATAATACAAAGGTTATAATATTAATAAATTAAGATTGTATATTTTAATACCCCCTCTCAATCTTAAATTTGTTGATGATCTTGAAATGTATTAGTTGATTGATGATTTGGAATTGAAGATTGAAAAACATCTTTATTAAGCAAACCCTTTCTACGAGAGAACTGTTTGGTTTTATTAGAACCGCGCCTCTTGCAATGTAGTGGGTAAGCACAAGACTTTTCAGTGGGTAAAGTGGGGCTTTGGACGAATTTGTAGATTGTTGAGTTGATGTGTTGAGACGAGAGGTGGTTGGAAAAATTATTAAAGAAAAATATTAAACTTGACTTATAATTAAATAATGATATTAATAATATAAATGTAAATATTAAATATTGAATAAATAAATAACTTAATCTGGAATATCTTTATGATGAAAAGAAATGCTTCAAGTTTCTAATTTAGATCATCATGGTATATTTAGGTTTCGATTCTTCTTTTTCTGGATTAGTCGGAACTGCAACTACCTGAAAAGTGAATTTTGGATGATTTCCTGGAGAGTTAATTATTGCAGGAACAGAACAGTGTTGATTGATTGGTGGTAGAGTGATCATTTCTGTCGGCTCGATTTCAGGTGCAGTTGGCTTATTTTCCCCCTCTGAAACTTGAAGCTCTACAGGAGTTGGTTGAGAGCGTAATTGGCGACGGCTGTAGCAACGGCAAATTAAGTAGATGACAAGGATTATAATGAGGCATACAATTAGTGGGGTAACAGAAGAAAACCATGGAGATTGGATGATTTGGTAATGCCATGGGATGTCATGTACTTCAGGAAGATTGTTGATTTGTTTTACGAGGTCATCTATGTCCAGATGGGGTTGGAGATGCCATGCTGCGCGTTCCATAATGGCCGTGTCAATGGGTTCAGTGTAGTCGAGTTGATAGTTTCCTGTTTGAATAGATTGGCTATTGATAGAAAAATTGACACCAATTGAAAGAGTAAAAACTTTATTAGGGCAAGAAGACACAGTATTGCCAATTGTTAAGTTGTTAAGGTAGCAGTATATAAAGTACTCTTGATGATGTTTTTTAATCTGAATGTAGTCCTGTTCATCGTTGGGTTGAGAATCGACACATTTGGAGACCTGAAAGGACGAAGTCATGTGTGATGACATTGAGCGTTGGCAGGGACCATCAGGAGCTAAGAAAATGTCTGATTGCTGGAGATTTACAGGATAGACACAGTCTTGCTTAGAATCGTAAACTGCTTGAGTAGGTCCATGATAAGTGATGCTGCATGTTTTCCCGTTGGTTTTGTAGAAAAATACAAAAGGATCAGCATTGACTACAGTAAGAGATGAGTTGATAATTGGGGCTGAGAAAACCATCTTGAGAGTTTGGAAATCAGGAGTAAGGTTACATTTCTTTGGATGGGCAAATTGAATTGGGCAAGAATCTCCACAAGGCAGAGAGACATTAAAATAGTCCAAGAACTCTGGATTTACTCGTTGAACTTTCCAATCTCGTTTGGTAGATTTGATGATTGTGTTGATGTTAGTCAGGCGAGAAAGTATAAAGGAAGCTACAAATGTCATGTCAATTTGTTTATCCTTGAGTTCAGTATAATCGTGGGTTTGATTTTTAAATTCAGATGCAAGAACTTTAAATTTTCCCAAAAGTACATTGTACGCTTTTTGTAGGGCTTCACGGTTTTGCTCATCACTTGCTACTTGATTTTGGAGATTAGTTATTTTGTTGGAGTTTTGAGTTGAAATTACTACACCAGCAGTTCCAACTGCGGCAGATGCGGCTACTGTGATAAAAATAAGAGCCATGATGAGGGAGATGAATCGCTTTGGTCGAGTTACAGCTTGGTTTGGTGGAGAAGTGGAAATTGGACACATCTTACGGAGTGGGCTCATAAATAAAGCATCATAGTAGTCATGGCATTTACGGAGAGCGTAAGGTAGAAGATCATGATGAATATTAACGTCAGTAAGATAAGAACATGGGTTGAGAAAAGTTATGTCCAGATGAACCTCTGCATGACCACTCGTGACAGGAACAGGTGATTTACGCCATAGAACTGGTGGAGGTTGCACATCAAAAGCAGTTGAAGTAGGAATTGCGATGGCAAAAATCATCATCAGTAACAAGAGAAGATTTTTGAGTGAGAATGTGGTCAAGTGGGAATGATTTGATGTACGAACTTGAGTTGTTTCAGGCGAACTCCGTGGTGTTAAATGAAGTCGTGATACCATTTCTTCATGTTTGGTTTTGTAAAGGGGTTTTGTGAAAACATCAGCTGTATTGTCATTTGTTGGTACGTAAGGGACAGAGATGATATTGTCAGCGATGAGATTTCTAGTGAAGTGGTAACGCACATCGATGTGTTTAGATCGCCGATGAAATTGAGGATTTTGGCTAAGCTTGATAGCGGACTGATTGTCTACCATTATTGGAGTTGCTTCTTGCTGTGGGTGACCAAGTTCGGAAAGAAATTGACGGAGCCATAAACATTCTCGTGCGGCTTCTGCGAGAGCAATGTATTCGGCTTCAGTTGAGGAAGTAGAAACGATTGGTTGCTTTTGACTACCCCATGTTACGGGTGTGTTTCCGAGAAAGAATACAAAGCCGGTGACAGAAATCCGATCAACTGAATCTGATGCAAAGTCAGCGTCGCAAAATCCAGAGAGAGTAAGAGAGTTATTTGGTGTCATGGGTATGCCAAGTGTTGAAGTACCTTGAAGATAACGGAGTATTCCTTTTGCGGTTTGCCAATGTGATTCGTCGTAGCTGGAAAGATAACGAGATAGTTTTGATATGGCAAAACAAATATCTGGACGAGAAACACGAGTGAGAAACAGGAGTGCTCCAATAAGTTGTCGATAAGGCTTGTTGTCAACTGGTTGTTTAGCTTGGTCAAGAATGGTGCCAGGTTGGATAGGAACGGATTGTGGTTTGGAGTTCTCCATGTTGAATTGAGCGATCATTGATTTTATGTAATTGGATTGATGCATGAAGAGTGTGCCATCAGGATTGCTTTTGAATTCAATTCCGAGAAATGTTGACAGAGGATGACTGGTTATTTCGAAAGTTGTAGAGATGGCTTGGACAATTGAGTTGCATAATTTTGAATCAGGAGATATAATTAACATGTCGTCAACATATAGGCAAAGGTAAACGACAGTGTCATTTATGTTGGAAATGAAAACACAGTGATCGGACTCCAGACTTCTAAATTGATATTGGTGGAGAAATTTAGTGAACTTTGTATTCCAGCATCTGGGAGCTTGTTTAAGTCCATAAAGACTTTTGACGAGACGACAAACTTTGGTTTTGTCAGCAACAAATCCAGGAGGTTGTTCCATGAAGATTGTTTCATCTAAAGTGCCGTATAGAAACGCGGTCTTGACATCGAGTTGAATGATATGATATTTGAGACTGGAGGCGATGGTGAGTAAGATACGGACACTTTAGTAGCGACAGACATTAGAAAACGTTTCATTGTAGTCAATACCTTGTTGCTGGAGGTAACCTTTAGCTACTAGTCGAGCTTTGTAGCGAGCTACTGAACCGTCAGAATGGTATTTGGTTTTAAAAACCCATTTGTTTCCAAGGATTTTCTGCTGTGGTGGGCGAGGAACGAGTTCCCAAGTACCATTGAGTTCATGACTGTGAAGTTCTTCAGTCATTGCTTCAAGCCATTTGGATGATTCTGGAGAAGAAATTGCTTCGGAATATGTTTGTGGTTCAGCAATGCTGGAGAAGCTGGAAGCATGCTGATAGCGGTCTGGTGCTTTGATTTGATCACGATTTCTTAAATTGTATTTTTCATTGGAATTATCAGGTTCTGGTTGTGGAGTTTCATCTGTGGAAGTGTCAACTGAATCAGGAACAGGAGTAGTGTCATCGTCTGGAGATTGGTGATTGACGTCAATGCCTGGAACGGGTGGATTGTTGTCAATGTCTGTTAGTGCAGGATCATCAGGAATATTGATATCTGTTGGCTGTGGTGCAGGAGTGGTTTGAGTAGAAATGCTTGATCTATTAAGAGGCACGGATACGTGAGTTTTGACTTCTTCAAAGAAGGTGGCATCATGAGACCGAATGATTTTTCGAGTTGATGGTTGATAGAAGCGGTAATTGTGAGTAGTGCCATCATATCCCACAAATATAGCCTGAGTGCCTTTGGGTGTCCAAACTTGACGTTGTTGATCAGGTACTTTGACAACTGCAGGACAACCGAAAACTCTGAGATGAGAGTGATGTGGCTTACGATGAAAAATCTGTTCGAATGGTGTTTGCGTGATGTTATTGGAATCGAGAAATCGGTTGCGAAGGTATACAGCGGTTCGTACTGCTTCTTCCCAAAGAAATTGCGGTGTGTTGTAGCGTTGCATGAGGGTACGGGCCGAATCTTTAATAGTCCGGATGTCTCTTTCTATTTTACCATTGCATTGTGGGGTGCCTGGTGGAAGCCTCTGATGAATAATGCCATGGTTGGATGTGTACTCTTCAACGAGTTGATTGATGAACTCAGTGCCATTGTCCGTTTGAATTATTTGAAGAGGATTACCAGTTTGTTTTTCCAGGAACTTGATGAAATCTACAATAAACTCAAAAGTCGTGAACATATCTTTAGTCTTTAAGAAATATGCCGTGCGAAATCCGGATGCCATGTCACGAGAGAGAAGAAAATACAGTGCGCCTGATAGGCTTGGAGTAGGCATTGGACCTGCCAGATCAAAATAAGCCATGTTTCCTGGTTGTCTGGTAGAATGGTTGGCAGAGGGATGCGGTTGAATGGTTTGTTTCCCAAGTGCGCATTGTAAACAGCCAGCAGGGAGTTTTTGTGGATACTTGTCGAGACCAGTGACTGCTCCTCGGGTGATGCTGTCTGATACGAATTTTGGATAAATGTGACCAGTTCTTTCGTGCAAAAGTTGAACTTGTGAAGAGTGAGTTGATAGAGCAACATTGACTTCAGGAAGTACGATGCTGAAGTCCATAACATAGAGATTGTCACGAATAGGTGCTGTGAGTGCGACTCTTCCAGTTGGATCATAGAATGCGGTATTTGTTGCATCTCGAACGATGACGAATCCTTGACGAGCAACAACAGATTCGGAGAAGAGATTGACACAATTTGGAATGTACCAAACATTTTGAAGAGTGCATCGACGTTCAATGTTATTAACGACAGCTGTCACATAAATTGTTCCGGAACCTTCAGCTTGAATGGATTGTTTATCAGTGAGGTCAACTTTTCTTGGAGGATTAAATGGCGTAAATGTTGAAAAGAAATCAATCTGACCACAGAAGTGCTGAGTTGCACCTGAATCGCTGATGAATATGGAGCGACGGGAAGGATCTGATTCATTTGTCAAGAATGCTGCTGAATGTGATGTTATGAATGCTGAGTAATTAGAAGGGTAGTAGGCATTATTGCTTGCTGAGTGGTGTGCTTGTTGATTTGGTGGACGTGGATATTGTTGACGTGGTGGATAAGATTGTTGTGATCGGCAATCGCGAGCCCAGTGACCATGTTTGTTGCATTTAGGACAAGGAGTTGTTGGCTTGTGTGATTGATTTTGTTGAGTTGATCGACATTCTGAAGACCAGTGACCATGTTTGTTGCATTTTGGGCAGGGTGTGGTGGGTTTTCTGCGTTGACCTTGTTGATATGAGCCAGATGAGTGTTGTTTATTTGGATTTCGTGGTACGAGCATCATGTGCGATGGTGGGTTATTGCGGGCATTAGGATAAGTTTGAAACGCTTTGGATGAGCCAGGATTAGAAGTGTTATTAGTAGCCATTTTGTTTTCAAGATCTTCTTTCTTGAGACGAGCAAAGAGATTGGCCATGGTTTGTTGATCAAGCGGTACAGAATCCCAAGCTTTTTTAAAAGCTTCATTTTCTTTATGTAGAGCGGAAATGAGTTTGGTGACGGCGGTGATTTCGGAGATGTCGCAACCCATTGAATTAAGGTCACGTTGGAGTCGTTCGATTTCATTGTAAGCTTCCATAAGTGTTTGACCGGTTTTGATTTGGTAGCTGAGGAAGGCTGTGAGTGTTTGGAGTTGATTAAGTTTACTATTGTCAGCATGAATGGATTTGAGTTTGTCATAAATGGCTTTGGCTGATGTACATGAGGAAATGTGAGTAGTATTGGTATCATCCAGGGTAGGAACGATGAGAGCCATTGCATCTAAGTCCAGTTTGTTCCATTTTTTAAGATCATCAGCAGCAGTTGCAGCAGGTTTGGGAGTGGTGCCATCAACAATATTCCAGAGTTCGGCATGTTTGAGCATGAGCGTTATTTGGAAATCCCATGTATTCCAGTTTTGGGTATTGAGTTTGGTGATGTGAGTAGTTTTGTATACTGGAGTATCAGGCATGATTGAGTGAGGTGAGTATTGATGACGTTAATGGAATTAAGTGATTGTGAATGATGATTTAAGATGTGGAATTGAATTAGTGATTCTTTTAGCTGAGAGAGTTTGGCTTGGGTTTTTGATAATGAGAGTTGAGTCAACGTTATGTGTGTGGAATATTTGTTGAAAAATTGAATTGAATATTATTGGTTGAGGTTAATTAGCGTTATGAGGACAACGTTATTTGTTGATGTTGTATGAGTGAAATCAATTGATTGTAATTAAAATTTTGTGTTTAGGCTTACTGTGGTTGGCTAACACGGGAAGAATATTCCGATTGACGTGTTAACTTTGAGAGATTACCAAAAAGTTGTCAGTAAGGTCGTCCGTTTGTCCAAAGAAAAAAAAATCCAGAAATTGAGTCCAGAAATTCGATGTAAAACGGTGACGAGAGAGTTGAAGCACTTGAATTTGTGCTGTGCGAATTCCACACGCTTCTGCTACCACTGTTGGAATATAAATTTGTGAGGAATTTGAGAGGTTGGATCTTGTGTGAGAATTATTTAGAGAATAATTTATTAAAACAATAAGAGAATAATTTGAATAAGTAAATTGATGTAAGATTGGGCAGAGTAACAGCCTAAATCAATCTGATAAAACTAACTTAAAATCTAGGGGTTTTATAGGGAAGTGAAAGGCCCTTTTTCTGGACCTTTGGACAGGATAGGATAATTTTGGAGAAGTGAAGGGAATTGTTTAGTAGGAAAAGAGTGAGCTGTCCTGGTGAAAGGTTCTTGGAATGACCTTTTTCAGGATTAACTATTTTAGAATTAGTATTTTAAGAATTCTGAATCATATTATAATACAAAGGTTATAATATTAATAAATTAAGATTGTATATTTTAATAACAATTTTCGGGTAATGAATATGGTTGGGGGAGATTTGACCATGTTGGGTTTTTTTTGGGAAATAACTTCAATCGCAGGACTTTTATGAAGTACCTCTCGACCCACTTCATCTCCAACATGGGTTTGCCACTAACAGGATTAGTTGAATTTGATGTCATATTATATCCTTCTTCTAATAATCATTTTCACTTTCTTCACTATTGATAATTCTAAAGACACGTTATATTTTGACAGGTGGTACTTTATGCACAGTCACTCAGCTTGAGTACTGTTCTATAGTGTTGTCGGGTTAGTTTTAGCTGAAGCTGTTCATGAAAAAATTAAGAGTGGTTGCATTGTTCCTCGGAAAGACCATTTAGATCAGGAACAAAAGAAGTGGATGCTCACCAGGTGGAATATTTCGAATGTGAATTCTTATAATGAACTGGAACCAATCTACAGCTCGTTTAGACTTCTGCCTTTAATGGATTTTTTTCTCAATGGAACAATTAACGTAGAGAATCAATAACGGGTTTTAACAAAGACTTTGTAATTAAATTATATATCTTCTTATACTAATATTAAAAATCATAAAGTATAGTTAAATTAAATTTTAAGTTATACAAAATCTAATATTGAGTAGATGTTGTAAAACAGTTTTTATTTATAAATCCAATGTTCTGCTATTTTGGGGTCTTTCCAGCTTTTTCACTGAAATCCGTATCCATCGTCTTTTTCTATCCAAACAAAAGCTCATCCGACTGACTCCTCATCCATCATTCCATTCCTCATTGTCATTGGCTCCTTTGTCTCTGTTCAGAAGAAACCGGTTTTCAGACTTTCTCCACCCAATCCACTCCTAATGTTTCAGTATCCTTTCTCCGGTTCCGTGAATTGAAATGCTTTTCATCAATCTAAAAGCAGAGAAAAACCTTCACTCTTCCAACCTCTGCCTACACTTTTCCTTTCTGTTTGTCTGTCGGAAGGAAGCTAAAGACGAAGAGTCAACAAAAGAAAGGGAATGTGTGGATATATAAAGAAGGAGTATAAACAGTCTTCGTTAGCAAACAAGGAATCGTTAGCACTACTACTGCTAGATATAAATTTTGAATTTGCTAATTTACTCAAACATATTTTCAAGATACTGGTATTGGGAATCGTTATTTTTTTTATTTCTTCCAATACTGTCAAAGACCCCCCAGGAGTGAATGGAGGTATGTTGTACAAAATCAGAATACATTGGTGGGTTCTCTTATTATTTTGAATGATGGCGGAGGAAATTGCCTGTGTTTGTAATTAGAGAGAAAGTAAACGCAGGAGCCCCTGCCTGCTTTAGTTGGAATGGAATTTTAATTCTAATTGAAAAATCATGTTTCGCCACGAAGTGAAAGTCCTCTAGGCCTTCCCTTCTGCATTTCACTTTCACTCTCTCAGGAAGGATTATTTAAGTAAGGGTTATACTTGGATATGGTATAAGAGAACTCTATTACGCTTTCACTCTTGTTTACTTATGGATGAAAATTTAAGAAGTGAAAAAATTGGAAAGGAAACCACTCTATATAGTAGGAAGGGATTTCAGAATTATAATGCTATGAGACAGATATTGGCAACTTCCCATAATCTCTAAGAATTTTAAAGCTTGTGTATTAGGTTCCCTTTTTTTCTCTCCAGATTTTGGCATTCGATCAGTTACACGAAGCTGCAGTTCCAGAAGAGAATCCCAATTCAAGTTTTAACTTTACATCTTACATTTCCAAAAATTTTAAGTAAATATTACACAGATATGGAAATCTATGTAAAAGGTTGTAAAAAATTAATCGTAAGTTACAATCAGAGATAAGTAAATCCTGAAAGTTTTTTTTGGGGGGTTTTAACTTTTTTAGCTCTTAGACTTGTATTTTTTTGGTATGAGTAGACCAAAGAACCTACTTTAGTTTTAATATTACTTTCTTAATCTTAATTATATTTTTTTATGTTTGATTTCAGGTGTACTGTTCGTGGATCATGTCGAAAAGCTCTTCCAAGCTCACCACGTTGGCTCGCCTTTGGCCTTGGTCAAGAGTGTATTAGTTTTGATAGAATTCAACCGGATCGAATTCCGATTAATCAACCAGGCTACGTAAGTTTCATGGTTTAATTTTCAAAGACAAAGTTTTCTCATTTCCTTTATGAGAATACTGGATTCAATCATATAACCCTCTTCTTCAAAGTCGCTTAATCCCTCCTAGTCTTCCTTGCTTTTCGTCTCTAATAGCCAACTATTAATATTTCCTACTGTCTTTCCAAAGAAAACCTCTCTAATCCTTCATAATTCACGACAACTTACTATATAGCAAAAGAAGAAGAAAAAGGGAAAGAAAGGCCACTCCCTACTTTCTCATCATTATCTTCCGCTCTCTGAGCCTCATTTCTCTTCATCTGAGCATTTTACTCAGGAACTCTCAGGTAGTAGACCTTTGTCTCTTGTAAATCACCATCCGACCAGAAGTAATATTAATGACAGAATTATTTTCCTCTGAAAGTAAAAACTTCTCTATTAATCCATATTGATCCACATTTCTACCCTCGGAAGTAACTGTGTTATATTTATCATACAGTTTTTTTTGAAACATTTAAAAAAAATAACTTTTAATGAAACACACGCACGGTTAGAAGAAAGTTTCATCTTTTAAATTCAAGCATCGAATTTTTGTTACTTGATTCGGTAGAGAACATTAAAATATGAGACTTTCCCTTTGAAACTACGTAAACGTAATGAGAAATAATAGCATGGTTCAAGTTTCGTTGTTGGTAGGTGTGTGTCAGAATGGTTTCATCCGACGCAAGCTGTTTGCAAAAGAGTTGAAGAAGACGTTTTACCGATTGAGAAATAAATATATGCGGAGCCTAAAGCCGAAGCTTTCTACTTAATGCCTTTCCCTCTTAAAATTGACATTTCGATTAGGAAGATGCTTTCAGAAAGATATACGAATGGAGTGAGTTAGAAACATTTCACAAAGTCCTCACTCCTTGAATTCTTTTTTACAGGAACAGGAGCAGCCATTATTGGCACTCCTTTAAGGTGGTATGTGTAAGCAGGATGGATGAAATGGTTTAGGTTGTATATTCACATTTTACATATTTCATGTTCCCTGATTCTCCCACTGGGGTCTCCTTTTCAAGTAGATAAATACTGAATTGAATCTGGTTGAGTAGTAGAATTTGATGCACAAGGAACATAAACACTATTTTCCTTGATTCTATCACATCAATCCAATCTATTTGACACCTTAACAAATTCAATGTTACTCAAAAAGGAAGCGACGAATATACAAGCAGAAGTACACAGAACAATTTTATTTTTTTTGAAAAGTTTCTTGTTCCAGGAGTTCTTTCTATATTGTATCGATCCTTTAACCAGAAGAAAGGTTAGGTGTATTTTCTTTCTCTTTTTTCCGTTTTAGGTAGGTTAATGAGTAGTGTACAAGGTGTTAGAATAATTAATGACTGAGTAGACGAAATAATTAATTCCAGTCGACTTATATTCGGATTTATGAAGGAAGGGTGTCAGATTAGAAAAAAAACGAGTGGACAAAAGTTTGATCTTTCATTGCTATCCATTAACCTTGTTTTTTTCTCCGCCCTTCTTTTCGTGATGAATGGATTCGAAAAAGGGGTAGATACGGGAAATGAATAAAAAGGAAAGGAAATAAAAGACCGAAGCTGCCCATAATAATTGGCCTCTTCATGAGCATTCAGCAAGGAACGATGGAACTGAAAAAGGTGTTTGAAAATCCAAGGCATAAAAATGTTTTATGAAGTTTGGTTCTCGGAAGAAAAAATGGAAAACTCATATTTCATAAACTGGGGGAAATTTTTCAATCCTATTGTTACTTTTTCTCCATTCACTTTATTATATACATGCAATCTAATTCTTTTTGAATGGTTTGAAATTCGATGGACATTTTACTTTAAATAAGGAAAGGAAGAGGAGGATTTTTCGTTACGCACTGCCTAACGAAAAATGAAAGACAGGAAAATAATAAGTTTGCTTAGCCTAAACAGAATGATTGAGGTTTTAGAGATTTATAAATTCTGTTGTATAAATAAATATGGCTGAGTTTGAAGCTTTTTCGTTTGTCAAAGTGTTAATTACAAAGATCTTTAGTTCTACTGGGGTTCTTCTAGTGTCTCAGTTAGGGAATTTATTATAAGGAGTGAAAGTGAAAGAAAGTAAGAAAGAGGGATGTCTGCGTGTGAGGGAGCGTGACAGAAAAAAGTGAGAAGAAAGGGAAACGGAATGATGATGGATAGGTGAAGAAAATATTCTTAATTCACAAAACCTTGATCTAACCCGATCGAGACGCTTACCCTTAAATCCAATCCTTTCAATCATTGGTTTCGTTACACCAATCAATACTAATTTTTGCAAGCCTTTTTGATCCTTTCTTTACCTTTATCACTCTTCCTCCTCCTTTTTAGGACTTGCATTAGTCACAACATTGGATATTTTTTTATTTCTAGGCAGGAGATTCGCTATGTGATAAACACAGAACCTCACGAATTTAATTGAGTTTCTGCGCTTTCATAGTGTAAGGTACTAAGGGTAGTTGTATGGTATAATGATGTCTCCCGTAGGTAGTTGGAGGTACAAAGTAGAAAGTAATAGGTGTTAGGAGCAATAAAATAGCATGTAATCAGGGAATATTAGATGAGTGTCGTACGGGTAGCTCCGTTTTTTATTCACGCAGATGTTATCATCAAATTCCCCCCTGGCAAACATGTCAATCAAATTTTAAAAAGTGATTCCATATGTTTATTACATCATGGAATAATAAATAAGGCAAAAACAAATCAAAAATTCTTTTCTTATTTGCAAATCAGAAGGCAAAGGATTGGTTCATACAAATTGAAACTTCTGCACCAATAGGATGCGACTTGGAATTATTTTCTTTAGAAGGTGTCTTTTTAGAAACATGGGAAAGTGAAAAAAAAGGCTTACATTGAACACTCATTTTTCTTTTCTTTTTTTCTCAACTACTCTAAAAAAAGGTGTTTTTGTTGAATTGTCCTATTGCGTGCAAATTTATTGCATGCAAATCTGTCCATAAATAATGTCAGAGCTTGTGAAAGGGCTCAGGATTCATAAAATGAAAAATATTAAGTTTTTCGGAGAAAGTGAAAGCCAGGTAAGAAGTAGTGGAGAGAAAGAGCTTTCCAGTGTCTGTCTTCCTGTTTTGGTTTCACTTAAATTTCGTTTTACGCCCCTAGAAATAAAGTGTGGTGTAAATCTAGAACAAAAACCTTCGTTTTTGGCTCTTTTGCTTCTAAAATTAATAAAATCTGCTATGATGCTCCTCGTTTCTGTGGAAAGTTTTAATTTAATTGAATCCCAGAGTCCTTTTCACGTTCAAGATGGAAAAGATGAGGAGATAAAATTAGGGGAGTTATTTTCTTTGAAGCTCAACATTACATCCTTCTTTCTTTCCTGTTGCGTCTAAAAAGTATGAAAATGTCTTACCTTTCTTGACTTGCACTCAGTCACCATTTTCATTCAATCTTCTCCATCGTCCTCTTTAGTAGACCCATGGCAAATAAAACCTTAAGTAATTTTCACTCAAGATGATCCTTTTCCCATTTCTTTCTCCAAAATCCATTTCTACTTTCACATGATCTAATAATTAATTGATTTTTCTTTATTAATATTTAGGTAATGCTTGTGATAAGGCCAAATCTTCCTGCGGCAGGTGCCAAGTACAAATGCGTCTTTGGGTCTATGATTCCACCCATAGATGCTGAGCTCAAACCACATGGTCTAGAGTGCAAAACTCCGCCTCTTGACCACCGTCCGCAAATTCCTGAGGACCAAGATCATGTACAAGTTGACCTTGCAGTAAGATCTGCTGAGACTAACAAGGATTTTGTTAGTCGTTCATTCTATTTCTTCAACTGTTCGAGGCATACACGATGTCGATCCTGTGTAAAGTCAGCTTGGGGATGTAGTTGGTGTGTCTATGAAAATCGCTGTGTTCATGATACTGGAAGTTGTAATACTACCTCAATTGTTACTGGAGATAAATCCGCACTCTTTCATGTTTTACATCAGGTGAGTTATTTGTACAAGTAAGCTAAGAGTTAGAAAGTTTGATCTTTTAAAACCAATTTCCTAGAAATTATTTTTTTAAAAATACGATAGAGTTTATAATATGTCGAGAGTGACGATTGTCGTAAAGAAAACTGACAAATGAGAATTGGTTCATTGATTACTTGTCTCCTCTCCCTCATTTAATCATGAAGACCTAACTTGATTCCATTTGTTGAGTTTGACAAGAGGAATGGGCTCAGATGTGTCTTCATTAAGAGAAAGTGATGAGATTGGATTGGGTGATGATAAACATGATAGTTCAACGCCCCCCTTCCTTCTGCTGTATTTTCTCCACTACTGATTGGAAACATTATTACCTTCCTTTCTGAATCGTTACACCAAGAAATGAGAAGGGACTAACTAAAAGTATATTATATTTTTAGTAAATAATGAAATAGAATATTTGTTAATGAAACACAATAATATTATGGAATTTACTCTACGGAATTCCATTAGAGGTTTACTCAGGAGAGGTTAATGCAAGAATCATGTATTTCGAGCTACAGTGTTGTTGGTCTTGTCCAGTCACTTTCTCCTTCCTCGTCATGGTCATTGACCAAAGAAACGATGAGTGGGACTTTCTTTCACTGAGAGTCAAAAGTTCTGATAATACGAGAAAAAAAGAACCTCCTTTCAGTTTTATTCTTAAAAGATCCTTTTACTTTCTCCGCCGCACAACCAAAGATCCGTAATCAAAAAGTAAGGAAAAACTTTGGAAAAATTAGCTCCACATCATCGATTACTCCCACTTAACAAGAAAATCATAGTTTTCTTGATATTGGAAGTTGTTAAAGTTCCTTTTTTTAGAGACTGAGAGAGAAGAATAGTCTTTGACTCTGAAGTAATTGAAAATTTTCAAGCTCTTTTACTTTCTCTTTAGTATGAGGCGTTTTATTGGAATTCGCATGTAATGTAATGGAAGTTCTCTATTCGTTGGATATTTCTAGAAATGTACTTGTTGTGTCTAGGGTTCACTGTTCAATTGCAACACTACTACTCTACTCGAATCAATAACTCACTTTCTTCCTGACGTGTGAGGAGAGAGGGTGGGGAGAAAGACGGAATGGTGCTTGGTAAGTAAAGAGGCAGAAGCAGGAGATTTAAGACTTCCGCCTGAGCTTCTCCAAACTAACACCTTTTCCATGACATGAAATAACTTAAAAAGAAAGCTGAAACTGAAAAGAGACCATTACCATTGCATCAGGTTCCGCTAGCTTCCACACTTTACGTCTTTTCTCACTTCCTCAAACTTTTCTTTCTAAAGGTTGCCAAAAGACAGTCTAATGATGATGGGAAGGCTGGAGAAAGTTGACTCTTTCCATGGGTCAACTAACTCCTTTCAAGGAATTGAAATTAAATATTTCTGATTGAGTGGATGGATTAAGACGAATGGATGATACTGGGATGACTTTTTATGTCTCTTTTTTACTTCCATCGAATCTCAGTTTCCAGTTGGATAGTGAAAGTGAATCCAATTCTGAAAAAATGGCGCTCATGGAGCGTGAAAGGGGGAAAGTCAGTCAGACGTTGTCGTCACCTCGGCTTTTGCCTCTGCCTTTATAATAATAACGTTACTCAGACCCCAATAATGTCAAGAGAATGGCGGAAATTCACACTTCCATTCCAACAAGTTAATTATTTCCTTTCTGAAACCCCATATTCGCTCTTTATCCTTCCTATATCTCAGTCAAGGAAGAAGGATAAAGTCAGATGAGGATTAGAAAAAAATTCAACAAGGCGTATAATAAAATAAAAAGCAATTTCAAAAATTAAACAATGTAAAGGGTCCCTGTGTGAGGCGTCATACTTTCTTCCATTTCTCCATGACTTTAAAACCGAGACGAAGTGGGATGAAAGTTCCAACCAGGGATTTACATTACATTAAAGAAATTAAAATTTATTATTAAATAAATCTGAGTAAAAAAGTTCATCTTCATTTTTTTAAAAAATTCATTCAGTGATGAGTTCAGAAAGAATTTTTTCTAAACTTTTTTTCTTCTAATTTCAGAATCCAGCACAAATGACATCGCATGGTTCAGCATTCTGTCCAAGATTCCGTAACCCAACCGCAGATACTTTACTCTTTCCAAACAACTTCCCAAAGAAAATCAAACTGGAAGTGGAAAATTTGCCCCGACAAGTGAGTAGAACCCTCTTAGAATTATTACGTATTATTATGTTTTCCCCTTGAAGTCTTTGACGAAACTGACGTCCCATGCAAAGTTCTTAAAAATGACTGACGTATTTTGAAAATGCATTCTAACAACCTATCCTTTGAATGAAAATTTTAACTTTACTTCTTTACTAATCTTATTCTCATCTTTTAGGTGAACCACTTAGATTTTCATTGCATAATTCATCTGGAAGAGAGAAATATTAGGGTGCCAGCAAGGGTAGAAAATGGACGGACGGTCGTCTGTGATGAAACTTTGGTAAATCAAATTGGAATAATCATAATTTAAATTTTTATTGGAAAAGAAATTAACTTTTTTGATTTAATATTCAGTTATCGTATGAAGCTCCAACTGGAGAATATCAAGGAACTGTGACTGTAATGTGGAAGCAGAATCATCATTTGGACACCATGAATTTTACTGTATACAAGTGTGAGATTCTAGGATCACATCGAGGTCATCCTGATTGCTCCCTCTGTGTCACTCCAAGCAGTGCCAAGTATAAGTGCACCTGGTGTGGGGAACAGTGCTCCTTCCGGGACTCCTGCCTCAAGCATCCCGTCTCCAAATGTCCAAAGCCAAGAATTGATGTGGTAAGTCATTTGTTACTTACTATTCTCCTGTCGTACTTTAATAATTGAAAAGAAGGATATGAGGATAGGGTTGAGGGCAAGAGTGCATAGGAATTGCATAAGAAAGAATCCATTCCAAGAATATCTATTGTTACTCGTACGTGAGTATTGATATCGATGCTTTATTTCTTTCAAGCAAGCACAAACTACTTCTCACCACCACCATACTTCAAGAACTGTAAATCCCACGTGTTCTTGAGCGAGTGGAAAAATTCCTTCTTTTCTGATTCAATTCATGACTCTTTGACTATTGGATTGGATTTCGTGTACCAAACTGAACTGCCTCCCTTGAAAAGATATGTCGAGAAGCGAGATGAGAATATGATATAAGGGATATCTCTTCTGAGTTATGCCGTTTCTATTTATCGTTGTGACTCTGAAAAATACGAATGCATTCCAATCTATTGTTCTTATTCGAATATACAACTCACCTACCACCTTCTTCCAGATTGACGATTTATTAGAACTTCAATATAGCTATATAATAAATACTTGTACAGTACTTTTTTCCAAAATGGCGGCCATGCTTGGGGGGAGGGGTCGAGCATCGAGGTGGATCCTGGTGGATCTAATGTTGGACCCACTACGTGGGTT
>JAQGCN010000011.1:0-81950 GCA_034699725.1 Friesea truncata | reverse complement strand
ACCCTTCAAGGCCCCGATCGGGGAATCCCCGATCAGGGCCTTGAAGGGTCCGATCGGGGTCGTTCTCCCTAACTGTAATATCAATACCAATTTCTTATTCAGGTTAAGTACTTTGGCACCTTGGCTTCTTTGTAAAAAGAACCTCCAAAAAATTCGTATTTACCCTCAAATGTGAATAAACCCAAACGTTTTTCTACTTTAAAGACAGAAGAGAAAAAACTGATGAGAAAATTTCCTCCAGTTTTCTCTAAAATGATTTTCATTTCTTCCTATCTGGTTTAAGGGTTTAAGGGCAAAGGACCGGAGAAAGCCTCCATGTCACGATTCGGCCTTCTCATTCCCCGAATTTATAGCAAACGGGTCCAAACATAAAAAGAATCTCAAGTGATGCTTGGTTTCCTGCTGCCCGTTCCTCGTTCATACACCATATTTCCTCTCGGCATCTGTTAAAGTGTTTGGGATGCAGCGGGAAAAGACAACCCTCCTTCTTACTACGAGACTAGAGAATCGTATGTCTTAACCTTTTGGTTATTCGGACTCTTCCTTTTGTTAAGGGTAGTGACCTAGAAGGATGTCTAAGCCCCAGTGATGAATCCTCTTCTTTTTAACTTCCAGATCTGTTTAACTGCCTTTTCTCAGACATGGGATCTGTCATGGTTCTAAGAATAATGTGTGGGAAGAAACTGCGGGGAGAGGCATTAAGGCGATGATGATGGGACATTGCACGTAAAATATGACGCCTAGAATCATTCCGCCCTCCACTTCTTATAGGAGTCCAAAACTTTTGAACAAAATTTAAATGAATTTCGTTTCTAACTCTGATTTTTTTTACTGTGTGGAGGTCGAGGTAATGTGTAGAATCTTGAGCCAATTTTTTTAACTCTGTAAGAATAACATACTTGGATATTTTATTGAAGAAGGGATGTAATAAAACGTACATAAAAATTCTAAAGTGTAGAAAAATTCAGAGAATTAGCTCCAGGTTTTCAACAAACTTTTCAACCCTTTCTTACTTTATGCACGTTCTTATCCTAAGAATTTCAACCATGCATAGCTCAATAACAGAAAGAATTCAAAGCAAAATAGTCAATCTTATTTAATGTGTACAAGAAATAAAAGAAAGAATTTGTTTCATACAAATTGGTGGAAGAAGAGATAATTCCTTTTATTTGTTCTAGTAATTTGACAAAATCCACAAAAGCTCTCTAAATGTCAGTCATTTTCATTTTATTTTCCCACTGCGATAAATATCAAATGTGTTTTCTTAGAGGGTGAAAGAATATAATAGCTTTTAACAGGGATGAAACCTACCATTTGTTCATTGTTGTAGGTAGGAAGTTTACATTTAAAAACTAACCAACCTCACACATCCTTCTGTTAGATTATTTATCTTTCAAGTGCTTTCGTTATTAATAACAAACTGACCTACCACAACGGTTTCCAACACCCAAATGTAGACGGATGGAGATGTTATTAATAGAATGAAAGCCATTTGAAAACAAAAGATTCTAAAGAAAACTTGTTAGAAACTTTCAAAGAATTTAAAAGGAAGACAACAAATATCTTGATGGAACAACAGTGTTCTTCTGTAAAATAAGGAATCGAGGAGAGTGTCTCTCAGGGAAATGAAACTCTTTCTTAGAATCACTCTAAAAAGTCAAAGTCCTCTTCAAATTCGATATCTTGGAAATCCCCAAATAACAAGGGAGAAAGAAAGAAAAGAATCATCATCATCGTGACAGATTTTTATTTCCTCAAGTTTCTAACAAGGAGAAAATGATTGAGAATTTTTACAGCTTCTATACTATAAAAACGAGCTCTGAAATGAAAATTCTTTCCCATAGTTAAAAGTTAGTTCATTGCTTTTTTTTTCTACCTTATTTCATTCTGTTTAGTTTTAACTTACAAATTGTAAACTTAATACAAACAAAAGCAAGCCTGTATCGTGTTGATAAGAAATTTATTATAATATATTTATATTACACAAAACTTTCATTAACAAATATTTGCTTACATCCCTAGTTTTCTCTGTTTCAATTGTATGTCAATATCATTAAATCTTATCCTATGGGTTTTCCCTTTAGAAAAAAAACGTAAAGAACTTTCCCTTTCCTCTCCTAATAATAAAATCCTTTTCCTCTCTTCAATAAGTTTCTCAGAATCTATTAAACCTCCTCGTTTTCGTCGTTGCGACGAAAGACAAAATCACCTTTACCCACGCAAACGAAGCATAATCCTTTGTTTTTACTTTCTCCACCCTCCTCCTTTCTCCGTGTTTACTATGGGTAGAATGTGTTCTAAACTCATTAGTTGAAAGTTAATCAAATACTGCTATATTGCTGTGCTGAGACATCGAATAATTGAACATGGTGATTCACCAGTTTATAAAAAAAATAGAATCCGGTGTAAATTAAAATCGCGTGTTTAAAAGTAAACTTCAGTTTAATAACTGCTTTCTTAAGAGTTTAATTAGCAACATTATCAATCAAACACTACACACGTTTATAAACAAATGTGACTTACGTACTTATTAGAATTATGACAATATTGACATAAAGTAAGTACGCCTAACAATCAAATATGAGTCCCTCCTTCTGTTGAAAGGATTTTTAAAACAAATGGTCATTTCTAAAAATTTCCAACTCCACCCTTTGAGAAATAAATAAGGATAGAAATCTTCTAATCCCATTCTCAAATAAAAAGAAACATTTAAATTGAACTGCTTGGATAAAAAATCGACATGACCTTTATTGCTACTTTCCATTCCCATTACTCAACGTCCACAATACTCCCAGCTTTTTTCAATTTCAAGTTCAAAGAAGTTAAATAAATCAAAGAACTCTCTGAGTCACTACTAGTGTACTCCCGTCTGTGTGTAAACAGTACATGCTCTTCCGCGTGCCATGATCCCCGAACATGATAATAAAGAACTGTTGGCTTTACTTAATGGGCTCGGCTTTCAGGATTATTACTCCGATCCACAGAATGGAAAGATCGGGTTTGTTTGTTTCAGTGAAAGTCTTTCAAAGGATTTTCAACAAAAAATCAAAAAGAAAAACAAACTAAGATCAGATATTTTTCTCATAAACCCCAGGGTCTAATGTCAACTTTTCATCAAGTATTCACTCTACTGATGACTGAGTGTACGACTGATGAAAGCAGTCAATTTTGTCCTCTACGTTTCAAAATTATTACCTAGTCTTAAATAATTTAAAAGGAGAAACGTGTTAAGTATGCTATAAGTGTCAAAGTTTTAACGCCCCTCGAGTAGAGTAGCTACTGTTGAGAGGTGCTAATTAGGAAGCCACGTCCACACATTTATGGTACGCCATTATCATACTAAAAAGTTAGCTTCAAGGTATAAGGAGGAGTGATGGTGAAAGAAAGCAAGTATAAGAATAACAGTCATCCATCCGTTGAATAAACTACGAAAAAGTATTAAACTACCTTAACTTTGTTTGGTAGGATAGAAATAATAATAAGTTTCCTTCCTCTCATGGAAAAAGGGAGGATGCTAAGCTTGTTTATAGAAGAGGTTAATGATTGCCTTAAGAAAGGATGAAGAAGTGAGGGAAGGAAGGAAGACAAGGAGCATTTACTTGAAAACTAAAGTCGAATACGATCTAATCAACTTTTACCACAACGATTCCCACCCTATATCCCATTTCTTAAGAATGATTTTAGTGTGTGAGAATAAATAATGCAACTCCTCAAGGAAGGATTTACTTTCTCCGTTTTCTTCCTTGAAAAATTGACGTCCAGTTGTGTTAGATGATAAAATTCAAGTTCCCTTGATATAATTCCAATCAATGACAAGATACAAGGGGAGAAATGGTAAACCCTCAACACGATTATGTTGCGGGTGGTGCTTCGGACGTGACATGGTTGACTTATAACCGGAAAAAGTTTACCAAAAATGATTCTTACCAAGTTTTACTTTACCCTTTCTCCCCCCTTTCATTTCCAGAAGGCGCTTCAGAAGCAGAAGAGATGCGTAGGAAAACATAATACTTGATTTAGGATTTTGCCATTTATTTGAAAATAGCGATATAGATAATCGGGATGGATTTTCTGATGGATTTTCATATTAAGAAGCCTCAGGGTTCATTACAAAACAACAACCTTTGAAACAGAATCTCTTTCGAAGTTTAATGAGGAAAGGTGTTTCAAAGGGAAAAGAAGAGAAAGGACAACTGATAGGATTTATTATTAGAAGTCATCAGAAAATTTTCAAAAGCTTGATAGACACAAGAGAAATTCTAAATGATGTTACATTGGATTGTTATATTTTCCCTGAAATGAAATCCTATTGGCTGCGTGATCCGATTAACCTCACATTGTTTCATCTCATTACTCTGAATCCTTGGAAAGGGTATGGTATAGGTAGATTTGGAAAGAGATTTCCAAATGCAGTCGTAATACCTACTAAGCTCCACGCAAACACCGACAGCAGAGGTAGATAAACAGAAACGAAATTCGGATAGCATAAAAATGGGAAGTAGGGGATGACTCCCTTTCTTTTCAGAGATACGAATTCATTTTCATCTACCTTCCTTCAAAGAATCCAAAAGGGAGAAACCACCAAGTTTCCCCTATTCTACTTTCTCTTAATGAAAATCATAATCAAGGGTGACCCCTGTAGTCATTAGAGTACCATCTCATTATTGTGAGTATGGACCGTATCATGCAATGAGGATGGAACATAAACCTTAATTTAAGGATTTATAATTCAGAGGCATGATGATCCACGGAACAGGAAACTATATTGTCATATTTCATCAGCTTATTTTCAATGATTGAAGGTAGGTAGAGAATGAAGGGTTAATGATAAAAATGTAATGCTTTACGAGTGTATTCAATATGCATTGGCTGGTGTAAAGCTGGATCTTTCTAAAGGTTTCCTCCGTATTCATATTGAATCTTACCTGAAAGATAAAAAAGTTTATTAAAACTTTGAATCTTTTTCTTTTAGTGATTATAATTCATAATGGGGTCTATCAAATATTCAGAAGTTATAACTTGATTCTGCCGACAAGGACTTTTATATTTATCTTCAAACCACTATTTCTAGAAAACTAGAAAACCCCTCTCGTGACGTTGTTCTAACTCAACTTTTTTTCCTTCATGAAACAATTACTAAACTTTTCAAAAGAATCTCCACGCCCTCTCAGTTTTCCTTCTTGAGCAGTGGAGTAGGAAGGAATGAATGAGTCCCTGTCTATCTTACCTTTTCCTCAACTTGAAGAAAATGAAGAGAAAGTTCTCTTTCTCAGTTTCATTTTCTCCAAAGAAGTTCATAAAGAAAAGAGTAAAAAGGAAGTTAAAATTGGTTCTTTTCTCATTCTTTTAACGGGTAGTAGAAGAGAGGTTGATGCAAGTATGTGTGTGTGGTTATTGGCTTAGCTGTCTGTTTCTATTTCTACTTCCTTGCTTTAGGATAACTTTCTCTGCAACTGTTAGAGAACTTTCTCTTCACTATAACCAAAAGTTCAGTCAGTACATAATCATGAGATTAGTGAGTGGTTGGTGGTTGTTCCATGTGTGAAAGAGGTTCCACTTTCTCCGAATGTTCTTTTAATTGGGTTACTCAATAGAACTTAATAGCAATGGAATGACTTTCAACTTAATTCAAGTGTGATTTAATACATGCTTTGATTCATTCAAAACAATTGCAATTCTATTAACATTTTCGTTTTGTTAATTAAAAACTCTTTTTCAATTTAACATGACTTTTTTCTCATAATTTAAGATGATGTAGCTTATATTTTTTTGGAAAATTCAAAAGTATTTTAAAGGAATAAAAATGTATGCCATTTGACAAAGGCAACCATGCGTGAGCCATATGGAAATTATTATATTAAAGTCATAAATCCTTCGGTTCCTTTTTATGGCGACAAGCAGAACTTGTAATAATTTGTGCTCTCATTGACATCATCACTTTAGTTCCGGATTTTAGAAAGGAAGCTTTTGCATTAACCTTTTTCGGATGGGGTGCTCAAGAAGAACAGCACCCCTTTAGGACTTGAAACCTTTTGTAAGGACAACATATTAATTGAATACTCAAAGTCAATTATTAAATTCCAAGAGAAGGGATTATAAATCAAGCAAGATTTTCATTGGGTTCCTTGACATGGATTGTAGTTCCAATATTAATTATATTCTCGTAAAAAAAACTTTTGTAGTTATAAAAATCTACAAATGCATGCATTCATCCCGTGAGAGGGCATTACTTAGGCATATTAAGTGTACTCATCATTACTACAAACTGGACCCTTAAGAATGAAAAGTACCAACGAGTGGTCCCTTTTTGGTTCAAGTTGAATAACTTCCAATAATGAGCTTCAAGATTTTACGTGCTCATTGTGTTAGCAAAAATGGGAAAAAATACCGACAAAAGGTTGTAGTAAAAAGGGAACCACAGCAGTCAGCAGCCGCTATCTCAAAAGAATGAATTTATTTCCAAAAATATTAAAATGGGATCCGTTTTGCTTGAATGACAACACAGGAAGGAAAGGGAAGTGAACTCATTAGAATCAGAGTTATCTTTGGGATTAAAAATTAATGATACTTACAATATATTTGGAATAATACGAGTTATGTTTATGATTATTATGAGTCCTCCTTTCTGACTGATCACCAATCCTTATAAGGAAAAGTACGTAATACAGAGATCATCAGAATTTACGAATTATGAGCTTCATCAACATTTCCCTTCCTTCATCTTTTATCAGCATGATATTAAAAATGAGGCCCTTGGATCCTACGGTTGATCCTCTCAAGCGTTCATATTTTATTCGGTCTTTTTGTGTTTTATCCAAAATCCCTTTCAAACCGCGTTATCCCATCAAAGGTCGTCCTTCCATGTACTGGCATTGTTGCATAAAAACATTAACTTAAACTAGGATTGAGAAATTGTGTATTTTAGTTTCTGTTTTGTTAATAATTTTACTTTTATATAAAAAATCACGCTTCAAAATTTTTCACATCTCAAAATGAAATACATTTCACCACACCAATTGTTAAAATAACAATCTTTCGGTTTTATGTGAATAGAACGTCATAAACAATTTCCCAAAGAAATTATAGCTAAAGTTAAAAGAAGTTTTTAAAAAGAAATAAAATTGGATCAAGTTTTAGTTGTGAAAAACCAATTTCATTTTCTCGCCATTTCATTTATGATTAGTCACCGAGACGTTGATGACTTTCCTCAGAGTCCAATTTTATCGTATAGTTGGAGGCTTTGTGTGTGGAGAAAAGTCAATTTGAGAAATAAAAAGAGCCAAGAGGAAACCTTGCCTGATGACCACTTAGGAGAAAGAAGAGTCAGGCGGAGAAAAAAAGTAGTAAAGAAACTTTATCTACTTTCTCTTATCAGATCAAATCAACTGAGAGTTCAATTCTGTGTTTCTTTCTATCATCTTCAGTCCATAACCTTCCTATATAAGTTACTTACACTTTTTTAAGAGACACTTTACTAATGGCTAAAAATGTCGTAAACTTTCTCCTTTCTCTTCTTTGATAGCAAAGTTACAATTTGCATCCTTCTTATGAGAATCTTTTGTTAAAACTTGAACCAGTTTACAACTTTAAATTCGCACTACACAATGTTTCGCACTTTCAGTCTTTGAACTTTGAAAAGAAATTCTGTGAGAATTTTTGCATCTGCCTTACTATAAAAGTAGGTTGATTAAGAACGCTACTTCCAGTATAATAATCCCAATATTCAAAATCCTCCGTAACATAATTTTATGACACGCCTTTGTTGTGAACAATAGAAATGAATGAAAGTATGATCTTAAATTGTCCGAAATTTAATACATTCCTATTAATAATAGTCTAAAAATTGAGTTTGAAAGAGAATGCGTCATCCTGTGGGAATATCTTAATGAGTTTCAGTGGGCAGAGTAACAAATTATTCTTTGGACATCTTTGAACTGACTATGCTTAACTTTGTTTTGTTGCCGTAAATTGTGGATAACAAAATTGCTTTTTTAATCTTAAAATTTTTTTTATCGATTCTTCAACATTGCTTTTCTTTAAATTATTCAAAAAAAATTGGAAAACTTGGATCTTGAAATCTGTAGGGAAATCCAATTTACTGAAATTTCAATCAAATCATGTCTAATGAATTAAATTAGCAGACCAAAAATTGAAAATCACGAAAGAAGAGAAGCATGGCGATGGCTTGGTGAGCGTTTAGAAGAGTATTGAAATTGAATTTTCTTTCAACTGAAGGGGAAAGAGTGGAGAAAGTTAGGATGGAAAACTAATGAAGAAACTTAAAATAACAATTTCCGCTCTCAGAAGTCGATCACTTATCATCAAGGTTTTCTTTCAGGGAAGCAGTCTTTTATTTTAAGAAAGTAATAAAACACCTTTCACTTTTCTTCTTCTTGACTTTATTATTTGAGTTTGTTAGATCTAAGACTTCTTTGACAAGAGTTCAAATTGGGTTAAAACAGATTCTAAACCATAAGGATTTTACTTTCTTGATTAAAAAGAAATGAAAAATAGGTCATCCTTAATTTTAAAAGTTACGATGCATAAATTGTTAAAGAGTGAAAGTATAGTAAGTGTGACGGGAAAGAGATGTGAGAGATGTGACACATGGAAAAGTACTTTGAGGATTTAAAGAATTCAATTCAGCTCCATAGTTGAATTTTATTAGCATTTTTCAATTTTCATGAATGTATAAAACCTTGTTGATGGTTGGTTAGGGAGACGATGCAGGAATAAGGGAAAAGGGATGAAAAACGCGTCAATCCACCAGTGCGTGACGCTGGCAATAATATTTCTCAACACAATGGAAAAATGTTGTGTAGGAGGAAGCAAAAATATCAATTTCTTTCATAAAGAAAGAGAAATTGAAAATCTTTCTTTCGTCACTATGATACATACCACAAGCTTTTTGAATACAATTCTATTCTTTGTTTAATTAGTTTACGAGGTTTTCATTTTTATTAAAAGTTCTAAAACGTATGACGTGTGGACTTGAAATGTTTGTTCCCTTGATCATGAAAATTCAAACCAAAGACCACCTACCTTAATAAATGTTTTTAGTAAAGTGTATATTTAATTGAAGAGCAACACGAATATCCGGTATATACAATATTTGTCCAATAGTTCTTCTCGTGTCTTTGTCTAATTATAGGTTAGTGACAAACGAGAAAGGAGATTAAAAAGCTGTTGTCTGATTTAAGTTAAAAGTAGGGGACACACCACTGTATAATTGGAAATTCATTTGAGAAGGTAAGGAAATGGATATACACGATTCAATTGTTCGTATCTAACAATAGCATGACAATTTAGAATCCATTATCTTTTATTTGCATCTACCGCATTAACAGGAAAAATGATACCCGGTAAAATTGTTTATACAAAGTGAATAAGGGGAGAGTCCTGATGACGACGCTTATCATGCATTTGTATCGACACCCGTCAACGCCAACATTTCCTGACAAACCCAAGACCCAGAAGTGTCAGCTTAAAGAAATAAAGAGGGAGGTAAATGGGTTACTCTGGGAAGATGGTTTAGTAAATTGTAGGAAGAAACGACTACTCCCTCGTCATTTCCAATTGAATTTAATGCTGTGTCTTTGCCTTACTCCAAGACGAACGAGTATATCCCACCAGTGGTCGTAAAAATGTATCATCATCCTTCGGACAGTCGCAAATAGACAAAATTGGTACCCACGGTGTTCACGAAAAAGCATTGACTTCCGAAACGAACTTGGTCCGATTCTTTTGTATAGCTTTTATTCCCAACCAAAATATCAAGTTCAATGACACGTTGGTCATCTCATTGTTATCCTTCCAAGTTTCCAATGATCAATATGATGAGAATGGGAAGTCAGTCGTAATCACAAATAATGCATGATACAACTTTACTATTATATTTTATTTTTACACGAATCATCACGCTAACGCAATTTTTATCTGGCTCGATGAAACTTATCCAGCTATGTCGCATAAACATGCGTATACAAAAGAATTCAAAATGTGACAAAATAAATGACCAGTCGACAGTGAAGTAATTTGACCTCATCCGCATAATATTCCAAAATATATAAAAATGTGTCGATGCAAAAGGAAAAGTTAGTGTTTGATTGTTAGTTTATTTTCTGAGGATATTTTTAGGATTGTATTAAAATGGAGTGAATTTCTACCCGTCAATTCCAGAATTTCTAAATTCGGAAAACAAAAAAATGTTTCAATAAATATAAATCACAAAATAACCAAAGTTGAAATTTTTCAACTAAGGTCTACCGAGGGTTCTTTGTAAACTAGTAAATAGAGAAAGAAAATCGAGAGATCAGAGTTAGAATAAGCATTCCTATTCTTAACTTTTGGAGAAAATAAAAGGGGAAAAAGAAACTGAAAAGTAAAGACTATTTCTTAGGATCCCAAACATCCATTTTCATCCCGCTTGACGGCTCATAACGTTACGTAATATAACATAACGAGGGCCTCCTAAAGGTCCATCCGTCTCTCAGCAAGAAGAAAAGGGAGAAAGCAAGGGAAAGTAGAGCTAACTTTAATGTACTCCAACTTACCAAATACTACAGAGTAAGAAGTACTCTTACCACGCCATGCTACTACTCGACAGAAACGACACAGCTCTACCTACTTCTACTAAAAAGGAAAAAAACTAACTTTGTATACAAACAATTCCTTTGCCTTTCACTCGTTTCTCCCCTTCATCGCCTGCCTTTCACCAACCCACTGAACATCAGATGGTAAAAGATCATGGGAGGTTGCTTTCATTTTTTTCTTCTCTCTATTCACCCTCTTCAACGAAAGAGATGACTTTTACCCTGTCAAACAGAAGTAGTATAGAATAGAGTCAGAATGCTTTGCTATTATTCATGTTTACAGTAAAAGAAACGTTAGAACTTTTCGATAATAATGTCTTCTTTTCCAATTCAGAAATTCTATGAACGGTCAAAGGGAGCTCTCATTAGTGGACAAAGTCATCCACAAACAAGTTCCATCTCATCTGTCAATTCACATTAGCATCAAAATTCTAAAATGTCAACGGACTTGACAGATGCGGCCTTACAGGCTATGAATGAGAGTCCTCCGAAAAATATCAAATTTCTAAAACGCGCAACGTCCATCATCCTAACAATTTCTAAAGTAAACATTAAGGCCGTTCACCTTTTATTTTTTCAAGAGAGAAAATTTTGCTTAGACTATTTTTGCGTGGACCTAAATAATGATTCTAAGCACGAGAAAGTTGGACACGGGGTCTTGATTAAATTATACAGATAGGGCTGGGCTACTGGTACAACTCCTAGTTTAGAAAGTCAGTCCTATAAGGTCTCTTGTTGATAAATTGGTGTCCTTACTTCTTGCATGATATAAATCATGGCTGTCTCACTCACCTTGACATGGAAATATGTTCAAGGCACGCTACATTCTAATGATTTTTAAAACTAAAATGGACATTTAAATTTCTCAAAAGTGTGTTTTAGTTAAAAAATATTTACATTTCAATAACTTTCTCTCTTTCTTAGAATGCATCCGGTTTAAAAATCATCACCCAGAATTTGTGTTGTGGAATGATAATACGATGAGGGGGAGTCGTCATCATTGAATATAAAGAGGAAGTAAATTTCTGTGGTTATTATTTCTACTCAGATGAATCTGTAGACACTTCATCCTATTATTATTATTGTCGCCCATTACGATGCTGCTCCTACTCCCCATCCTCTCCTTATTTGACTAAGGCGTAGGGTCACATTGTAATAAGAAGGGGAGAAATTCTATAAGACTAGTAATTCATGCATAAAGTTTTCTACTTTTATTCATTCTTTCCATAACCCCTTCTTCCCAAGTTCATCTTATGCAATTTGAAAATGTGCAGCAGCTAGAATTCAATTTAAATGATACGCATCTGCTCCTTCAAAAGGAGTCGTGTATGTTTCCTCAATAAGATGCACTTTGGGAAAGAAAAAGCCAACGATGAGCATAATTGAGTCGTACATCTCCATAAAAATCCTCTCAAGTGCAGGAGCAGAGCTTTTCTAACATAAAAATTGTGTTTATTCTTCTTGTGATGATGGAGAAAGCAACTCATTATTACGATTATTCAGCAAAAAGTCTCCAAAAAAAATTATACGGACTCCCTGTTGCTATAAATAAAATATTGGAAGTCATGAATGCAATGCTCTTGTAAATTTATATGCTTTGTAACTTTTTGCATTGTATTATGTTAAGTATGAAATATGCAATGAATACGCCTAAAGAGGAAAGGAGGGAAGAGGACTGATGCTTTCTTTGGAATGAAAGAAAGTCATCTTCAGAACACAAAGAAGAATCCCTTACCTCAAATTCAACTTTTTCCCCATGGTGTCATAGGAAAGATGGTGCAATTAATTAGAAACTTGTTCTTTCTCTTTGGTAAAGTCTTTCTAGGGAAAGTATTGCTTTGGGGCTAAACTCAAGTCAAAGACCATTGAGAATAGCCTACTTTTACTCTTATTCTAACTTTCACTCGAAAAAGATAAGAAGTGGGAAATAAACCATGCAGTAATATAATGCCGTGAGCTTAAAGTCATACTCTCTATTTCCAATAATTCTTTCTCAAATATCTTTAATAGCAATTTCTAAATTAAACAATATAACTTTCCTCCTTTCTTTGCCCTTAGCTTTTTTCATCTAAACATCCTTACGAATGTAACGCGAAAGTGCATGGATATTAATTTTGTTTATTTTATATGCACCTGAGTACACACAGGATTCCTGGAAAACCTTTCAACTAATTAGAATTGAATATAAGGTTCTTATTTAGCTTTGTAAGTTTCATCATAGCATTTTCCTTAAAAGAACAAACAAAGGGAAAGCATTTTCTTCCGCTTTGACAATGCGGAAGCAAATAAGACCAAGGTCTTTCCGTATGAATTTTTTACACACTTTAACCGTTGCTTGCTTATAATTAACATAAAAGAAATTAATATTAAATTAAAAATTACAATAACTAATATTTTCTTGCAGTATCTAGTGTAGTTGTAGTTATATTTTATTCACAAGCACTGACTTATAGTTAGTAAACTCTAGAGGTAAGGTAAACTTGAAACTTGATTAAATTTTCTGAGGCTCAACAACTTAATCAAACTTCCACTTATGAGCTGAGTTGATGTAACATTATTAAGGCTAGGTTTATAGCAATATTGATCTTCACAAATATTGGTTCTCTAAAGTGTCTAATTTTTATGTTCTCTATGCTATACTTTATTTTTCCAAAATTAAACACTCAGTTTTTTTCTATAATTTTTTTTAACCAATCAGAAATAACCAAACAGTCGCCAATTGTTCTTTGACATATTTTCAAGTTAGATATAGAGATTAACAAGAACAAATTGCTAGAATAATTTACGATTACTTTGATGAAAATGGTTAAGGTAGATCAAGTCGTAAAGTGCTTCGGAGGAATCAATCTTTTTGAACACTCGCATAGTACAATCTCATAAACTCAAATCCACAAGGGAAATCGAAATCTTTTTTTTTATAACGTTGAGCCTTGAAGAAAAACAAAAATACAAGATAAAAGAGAAAGTTAAAAAAATTGAAATGAGTAGTAAACCTCAAAGAATCGCTTATTTGAACTCTTGTATTAAGGTCATGTATTCCTAGTTTAATGTCATTTCTTCTCAAGTAAATAGCTTATAAGATTTTAACTATGGAAATTGATTAACATTTAATAAAGATAGACTTTTCTTGTTTATAAGGAAATAATTTTTTGGTGACATCCCAGTGGGTGGTATCCCACGTCAGGAGAATATAAATCTCGAACTTAATAAAATCAATCAAAATGATTATAGAACATCTGCCTCGGAAATGTCAACTCGTACTTTCACCCGGCGGTTTTCATTCAAATGATAATGACACTTAGGGATCCCTAAAGGAGCAGGATGACACTGGACACAATGACTCTTTGTGTTTATACTTTTCATTGTATACTCTACCCCTCAGAGTATTAATGAAGTGGTTTTAGAAACGAAAATCAAAAGCCTACGTTATTATTTTGCTTAAATACGAAAGACTTTGAAAGGGGGGGGGGTAAAAATGGCGAGGACCCTCAAATGAAATAAATAGCGCAATAATCATAATGAGGAGTAGAATGACATTTGTACCCCGTTCCAAGAGATCTCGGTCTATGAATAAGATTTCCCAAGTGGGATATTTGTGTTGATTAAATTGAGTTCTTAAATATCTTCTTCTTTTTAAAAGATTTTATACAAATAAGTCCAAACTGGACTTTTTAAAAATTCTGGCTTTATGTTTAAAAAATTCTATTAAAAAAACTCATCCAATTTACGAAATTTATTTTAAAATATTGAAAAATTTCAAGAACTTTTATACTTAGAAAAAAGATTTTAGGATTGTTAAAACAAAGTTATTTGATTTGAATAGAAAGAAAAGAAACTGTTCTTTTATGTTTTAGGTGAAAGTTAAAGAAATACAATGTTAATTCACAAAATTTGATTAAAGAAAGTCCAATAATAGTAGTGGGTCTGAATGTGTCAGTTTCTTGTTTTGTTTAGGAATAAGTGACATTTAGCCTCCTGCCATCAGAGGCCAAACCCGATTGTGTCAAGTTCCTTGACAGAGAATTTTTGATGAAGATGGATGAACCGCTCTGATTACGTGCCCTCGCACTAAATCAGCTCTCTTAAACAAAAGAAACTCAGAATTTTTTATATTCAATTGTCTTTTCGTTATGTCGATAAAAAAAACTAAAGGAGACGGATGTGACAAAAGCAAAGCCAACCACTCCAACCAACCAACCACTGACTGTAAAGACAAGAAACGACATTATTGACAAACGGAGAATGAAAAGAGACTAACGAAGGAAAGGACTTCGTAGTATAGTAAAGTAGATTGCACGCGAATCTATTTTTATATACTTTCTCTTTGTTATCTCAACGTAGCTTTTCCTTTGTTTCCCATTGTATCCAACACTGCTTTACTTTTACCACGACTTACTACATTCCCAGCAGTCCATTTGAAAGTGCTGGAGATACACTACTGGAAAATGTCTGGAAAGGACAGTTAGTGGCAGGAGCCTCTTAAGATCTAGACTTTGCTATAATCTCAAAATCTTTTGAAACAAGAAATAAAAGGAAACTTGTTGAGAATGAAGAATCAAACTTTTTGGCTTCCTATTCTTTCCCATGCCAAGTGGAGGCTTGGCTTGAGTGAAAGTAAGGAAAAGAGCCTACTTGAGCTTTCACTTTGAAAAGACTACCACTTTTATTATTATTGTAATGTAATAATTCCTTTATGTCTTTTTTCCTTTCCCTGTCACGCCACTTTCATTTTCAAAAGATGATGAAGAAAAGGTGTGAATTTTATTTTCTAAGTTTATTACAGCTAACCGAAAATTAACTGGTTAACTTTCTCTCAAAACATGCACCTGTTTATATACTACTAAAATCGACGGTTTATGACCGACAAATTAGATTTAGATTATTAGGAGAGGGTCATAATTTGGTTATAGCCTTGCTATCAAAAACTCGTGTACATAAATTACATCATGATGCATTGTGTTTTCTCTCACTTGACTTTCGTTCTACACAAACCTAGTTTAAGTTTACTTTCACCTAAGCTGCCAAAATGCGTGGAGTAAAGACGAAAAGCGAGTGAGAAATTTCGCAGATTGCAAAACTCGAATAATTACATCTCTATTTTTTACATAATATTTTACTTGCTGTCTTCATGTAATATTAATATTATTTCTAAGTCAACGAACCATGATTTAAGTTTACACTCATCGTAAAAAGAGAAAGTGATACAAAAACATGAAGTTTATTGACTGAGTTTTATGTCGTAAATTTGAACTATTTCTCAAGAAAGTCTTGTCTTGGGATTAGTTTCATTACAAAATTTTCTCCAAGTTGAGGTTCATCTTACGACGCTGCTGTGTTTGTATATATAACTCCCCTCCTCTTTTCTTACTTAACTGCTCCCATTCAATCATCAACTTTTCTCCAGGACTCTCAATTTAAAAAGAGAAAGTAAACTCTTTTTTATTTGACTTAGGAAAGTAAAAACTCTTTGGAGAAAGCTTTGGATTGGTGGAATGGAAGAGTTGGTGATAATGAGAGCTTGTCAAGGATGATGATCAATTTCGAGAAAACTTTTTTTTACTGAGCTTAACCACGCCATGGACTTAACTTAAGTACCACTACCCCAAAAAACTTGTCAGGAATACTGTGATTGATTAAATGGTAATTAAATACATTTCAAGAAAAAAGTACGTGCTTTGCGATAAGGACGACAACGGAGTATGGTTGTCCTCCTGTGGAAAACAAATACACTTTATAAGATTAGGATTGATGTTTTATAATGCAGAGCACATAAACTTAGTAAGAAGAAAATATTTCTAAAGATAGAAAACGTTTAGAATTTTTTTTTTGCTAAGAAGCTGAGATTCTATCATGGTTTTTATATTTACTTCCGTTAGGAAATAAAAATCAGAAAAGTTGTAGAAAAACTCTTATATAAATATTATAAAGTGCGTAGAGAGAAAAAGTATTTAGAAAGACTTTTTACTTGTGCATGTTGTTGTGTGTTGTGTACACAAAAGCTCACGTAGAGTCTTATCCAAACATATTTGTATACAGTTTGTATATGTGTAAGTTAGGAGAAAAAAGGAAAAAGTAGAAAAGAAAGATTACATTTACATTGGAAAGGAAAGATATCATTAGGTTTGCGTTGCGTGTGTGGTGGTCCCTTCTTGAAGAAAAAGGGGGAGTTATTGATTTCACCAAATTATTAGTTTGGACTAAACTCCCGGAACCTAACGTGACTAAACTGACTAACTGACTTTTTGATTCAAGAAATGCAATTGCAACTGCACGAACTACTAAAAAATTTATAAGTTATCCATGTAAAGGTAGTATTACGTAACATCTCAAAAGATTATTTTCTTCTATTTTTAACTAATAAAGTATATACGGAAATTGAAAAAGAAAACTCATTAATCAGTACTTAAATTTTTATAGAAGAGGAAAATAAGAACGATTGTATTCGTATGTATAAAATTGCCCTTATTTGTTTTTTTATGTGTAAGGGATATTTGTCACTAAACATTGCCTTAAGATTCCTTCCGAGCTATTAAACTACAGGATTTCCGATATTTGTGGCAATGAATCAATCCTTCTCCCCATAACATGCATATAAACACCCCTTTCTTTCCTTTCGTCTTTCTCAATATTACACACAAATTTTCTACAAAAATAGGTATAGGATTCTCAGCTGTAGAAGAAACTCAACCCCTTTCCTTCCTTTCACCCTCAATAAATGTAAAAATAGGGAGCAAGTACAACATTGACTCTGCACTTATATTATTCAAGGGAGAAATTTCACATTCCACGAGGAAGGAATTTCAGTGTGGGATTCTAATTTGTCGTAAGCTGTCACCCAACTTCAATTCCTATGATCATATTCCATCTCTAGTCGTTAACATTCTCAATTTTTAACATCATCTTCCTTCCTCCTATTCTGTAAAGGATTGAGAGGGGAAATAAGAAAAGATCTCATCTAATTTTAGAGGAAACTCAAAGAGTCTCCTGCATATGGCAGGAGGATGAACAACAATAGATTTTTCCACAACCACTAAAATGACATGTCACTGGAGCTACTACTAGTCTCCTATCGTCGCTGTTGTAGTCTCAGATGCAGAAGCTTTACTGCCACGGCATGATGGATGACAGGGATGAAATTAGGATTAAAAATACATAACACAACTACATCATGTAACACACGCTTCCTTGCGGAAGAGAAAGTTCATTCACTTTCACTCGGATTCTTTTACAGAAAGAAAAATTGGAACAATCCTTTGTCATCCCAAAAATTCAATTTTTGTATATATAAAAAACTACACTGTCTCCCCTCCTGTTTTCATTTTCTATTATTCATCGACTTGATGTTTAATACTACACTTGATAATGGTGGGTGGTGTTTCGTTGTTTTGTCTTACATTACATAACACCAATCATCAAAATTACTACTGCTAGTACTGAAGTTTATTGATTTGTAACAGTCTATTCTGATATGTAACCAACTCCTCTAAATTTTACAGAAAAGAAATAAAAAATACAAGTCTGTAATAAGAGTGAAAAGTAGAATTTTTTCAATTTAGAATTCCCATAAAATATATAAATAAAAAGATGGAAAGTTTTCGTGTAGTTCATAAGGTTACTAAAAACTTTTCCTATAACTAACAAGTATGAGTATGTAAATGTGACGTGTCAGTGAGTCATAATGTAGAGTATCCAACCATTTCACCTTCTATTATCTCATAGGGAATTCATGCCAAAAAAGAAGTAGGACCCATGACAAGTCCAATCCTCGATGTGGTCCAAAGGAAGTAGAAAATCAAGTCTTTGTCTCTGTCAGGAAGTATCCATGGGTTGAGAGTGGGAAAAAGTATAGGCTCTGCCCACTCATGCCAAAAGAAGAGAGAGAAAGTGGAGAAAGTAGTAAAAACATTAAAATGACAAAGAGTAAAAGTTGTAAGGTGTCCGATATAAACTACGACTCTACTGGCTATAAAAGAAATATTTCGATTCAAGATTTCTTTTCAAGTTTTCAAATAAGGTTTTCATTCTTACTTTTTTTTTAAGTTGTCAGGTTATAAAAAATATACTAAAAACTTTAACATTTCTTAAGAATTTGTAACAATCGTTATATTTATACAGAAAATTTAATAAGATTTTTAAAAATAGCTACAGTATTTGTCAGCATGGTGGTAATCATTTTAAAATTGGATACTTGAGAATGTTTGTCGTTTTTTCTATTTTCTATAATTGAGCCATATGTTTCAAAAAAAAAAGATAATGTCGTCTCTTTTCTTCAAAATTTCATTTAAAAAGAACAAAAATAGTTTTATACTTATTTCAAAAAAGCAACTTATTAATATTTTGTGGCATGGCGAAAAAAAAAATGCAAGAATCATAAAGCTAAAAGAATTGGTTGGCATCGGGAGAAGAAAATCAACCAAGGATACGAACTTTCCTTCGTTAAATCTTCCTTCTGTCCCCTCACGTCAGTTCACTCGGATTACTTTTTCCTCTCCGTGATCCAATTGTCTTCAGGATTCATTACGGAAAAGGATGTGTGAGAAAAGGGATGATGCACACATGGGATCCAATTCAAGCCTTCACTCATGCATCCCTAACGCAATGGATTCCTTCTCATCATACCGGGTTACGAACCAATTCCGACAGAATAGGGGAGAAAAGGATCATTAAGATGCCCTTTTCACAAAATCCAGTGAGACCTATTATCACACCACACTTTCGTTTAAGGTAGAAAAGTAGATTCATGATATAAATTTTCAGGTTAGGAATTTCTAATGTCTAACATACAGAAACAAAACGAGAGGAAGTCTTTCTTTACGAATGTTTCTAATGTTGACCAGCATTGGAAAAGAAAAACAGAACAAAGTTTACTTGAAACATAAACACACCAGATTAGATTTCTGTAATGAGTAAACAATCGAATTCCTAATCTTTCTTTTGTTAAGTCCTCGTTTTTTGTCCCAAAAAACACAGAGCTTTAAATTGGATTTTTCTTTTTCGATAAACGGTTTTTCTCCCTCTTGCGTGGATTTAACTTAATTCCAATTTCATTTTGAATCCTGTCCATTCATTAATTTTAGAGAATGAAAAAGTAAATCTTTGAAATGTCTCTACTTATTGTGGGTTTAATCAAAATACAAAAACCAAAGAAGAAATCAGAAATAACAGACAAACGGAAAAGTAAAAGAGGGAGGGGTGCCTTAATACGATTTAAAGCTATTCACTCACTCCATATCCCATCATCCCCTCCTGCTAGGATTCAAATAGAAATCTAAGGACAACTTTCACTGAAAAAAAATTAAAATTCAAGAAAAAAAAGTGAAAATAAAAATAATATCCTCCTTGAGTGCTTACATTGCTCCAAGGGATAGAGAAATCAAAAGTGAGGATGTGAATTACTTTAGATTTGAAGGAGGAGAAGGAAGGGTGTTCAAAGGGAAAGGGGACATTATTTTTATTTCCTTAAGCCTTTGGAAATTGAAGATAATGGCCTCAGATATTTCACTTTCATGAATTTTTTAAATCCATTATAATCCCACCAGATCCATCCTTCAAGGCAGTGAAAGGCACTTGAGGATTTAAAGGGCGAATGGCATACGGTTTTTTCTCCTTTTCACAGGATTAGCAAAATTATATAATTTATATATTTTGCAAAGAGGTTTTTACAATCTCGAGTTATTCATAATTTGTAAAAGCTTGAATGTCAAAAGAAATCTTTTAATTTGATGCAAGACGAGTAGAGTTAGTTTTGTGATATGATTTCAATTATTACTATCCAAATTCTTAAGTGAAATTAATGTGTTTTGATTGTGAAGATGTACGGACAGCACAGTTAGAATAGAAGTGGATCTTTCATAATTTATGCATAGAATTGTCAACAAGGACTTGTAACCCTTTTCTACTTTTAAGCCATACAAATTGAACTTAGGCTTACTATATTTCGTGAAGTGAAAGCTCAACTTCGAATGTAAGACCAGGAACTCAATTATCATCTCAAGAGATTAAAATCAAGAACAAAGGAATCCTAATCTACTTTCTTTACTCTAGATTTTCCACAACCCATTTTCTATATTATTGAAAGGATTGAACAACGACAAAAAGTGAAAGTGAGTGAAAGTGAAACAATCAATAAATTCTTTCTTAAGTTATAAAAGTCTGTATTCATGATACAGTGAGCCACTTCCACTTCCTTATAACTTGCAAATTGAAGTTGTAAATACAAAATCGAGAGAAAAAAATGGCAAAAACTTTTCCTATTCAATCCAAGAGGTTTTTTAGTCGTATTGAAGTGTTATGGGTTTTACTCGTCTTTGGATAAACTTTCTCTATTGAATCTTTAATGTGTGTCTCCAAGTAAGTAAGTCGAGTAGGAATGGGATGATACTACATAAAGTGAATCGAGTTCGAAGTTAGTGCTTTCCGCAGTTAGACAGAGAATCTTTTTTTGAACTTCCAAGTTTTTTGGCCTTTACCACGGACAATTAACCATCAAAATTACACATCCACACTCATTTTACTTTCCTCTCGTTCAAATAGCCGGAGACACTTTCACTCCCTCTCAAAAACTTCTTTCTAGCTTTCCTTTTTTAACTTATCCGAATTTTATTCCATTTATACTCGAGTTTTAAAAAAAGCCAAAGGAGAAAAGTTATGTTTATATCCTTGTATCCTCAAGTTTCATTGCCAGCATTACAATTTCAACTTGGAATGCGAATAGAAATTTAAGAGCCTACTAACGACAGCTTCCTTTCTCTCTACTTTCTTCTTTATTGTGACAGAGTAGATTTTTAACCCGAAATCCTTATAAACTTCTCCTTCATGGATTTCTTCTCTGGCTCTGACAAATATTGGTAGCAGTCAAGCGGTTGTGTATTTTTTCTTGTAAAAACAGAAACATCAAAAATTCTGGCATATCTTACTCAAAATAAACGGAAATGCTTACGAATATATTTTTTTCACAAAAAAAATTTAACCGTAGTTCCTCATATCATCCACTCTTGAGGGAGATTTACTTCCTTAGATTTTTTCTGTGGTGTCTTGTCTTAGGATAGCTCAGCTCTTCTGACAGCTTTGCCACACGTGTGTGAGCATTTGCTGTGATCAGCTAAAAATTCTTATTGGGGTACTAGAGCTCATGCTATTCCTCTCCTCAAGAAGAGGAGTCGCTTGAGCAGAAAAGTATTCTAACTTGGACGAAAATTGCAAACCCAACTGTGAAATGAATAAAATGAATGTGGAAAGAAAACTTTTCTTAGTCGTTCGGAAGGAATGGAAAAAATAGTTTTTAGGATGTTAACTCTACTTTCATAAGATGAGAGAAATGTATACGTTAGAACGAAGAAGACGACAGGGATATTCCGGTTTACTCTGTATGTAACTTAAGTTTTGCAATTCACTTCCGCTTAGAAAGCAATATTATATATTTTTTCTTCAGACTTTCAAACTTAGAAGAACCCTCTACTTCCAACTATGTATGTTTAAACATATTATTATTATTTCCCACTCTACGTTATTATTTGGATGGAACAACAATTCTAGCAAAAAGAAACAATTTCTGCTGGACTCGAAAGAGAAAAAGTGTTTCTACTTGAAGAAAAAAAAAGGAAAAGGTTATTAAATGAGGCATTAAACTTCTGTCATTTTCCTTTCCCATTTTCTTCCTTCATCCTCTTTTTTTTATATTATTATTTCACTCTCTATTTTTAGAGTTAAAAAATGGATACTTTTAGATAACTGGTTCATCAACTTTCTTTCTATCGAACATTCTTACTCCCGAATATCACTTTTTAAAACACCACCCTTTTTTTTCAAGCTGACTCCATGTTCGAAGTTTTAAAAAAAAAAGTTGAGAAAAGTAAACGATGTGAGATACTTTTTTCTTTGATTAAAAAAATATTTTAGGTTGAATGTGGACATAAATGCTCCAATTTGAAAGTGATTGGATAGAATGAGAACGAAGGACTACTACCTTTTGTTTATAGTCCACTTTAAGAAAAAGTTTCCTTGAAAATGATAGGAATGTATTTGAACGGAATGAAATTTAATTGGAGTGTTTGTTTTCTTTTTGGAAATCTTAAGGAGAACCTATTTCCAAAGGTCATGTACAAGATATAAAATTGAGCGCAGGATTTCTTAAATTACATCAAGAAAATCCTTACTAACAAGAAGACGCTCGATCACGATGGCTAGGACTTTGCTACCGAAGAAGAAAGAAGCCTTTAGGCATTTGTTTGAGATTCCAACTTGCAATTTTACGATTGAATTATCCTTTGATCGTATTTTACAAAAAGTAGACTCCATTATGATCAAATCCAGAATATTGATATTCCTTACCTGCAAACAAAGAAAATTTTATTAAAGCAATTTCATTTCAACATTTCCTAGAATTATTATGACTAACAACAGCGTCTTTGCAAGTCATTCATGAATGGAATAGCAATTTTTTAAGCAAATACGCCTGAGTGTAATTGATGAATTTTTGCAAATTCACGATGGTGGTGGTCTGACTCAATTCACGCGCATTCCATTTATCAACATAAAGTGAGGATGACAGATGAGCCGCTAATGATTTTACACAATTTAGCTATGAGTCAAATTAAGATTAAATTTTTTAGAGTAGTTAAAACAATACTTTGATCTTTGCAAAAAATCATGAGTCATAAATCTTATTGTTATCATTGTAGATAAAGAAGAATGGCAGAAGCATATAAACCGATCGCAAGTTTTTGATATACGACTCTAAAAGATGATCCTCGTAGCCATTAATCTAAAGACAGTAGAGTCAGGACTCAAAGATGATTAATGTACTGGTTACATTCTTTTAGAATTACTTTGGTCTAATCTGTGTACTTTCTGGCGTGACTTGAGAACGCTAAACTTTTTTAAAAAGTTAGCAATTTCTCAATCTTTTATTATAATGCATATGCATGCTGCAACAGTTTGATGGGTTCGAATATAGTAGATACTGTCAATCTAAAAAAGCATTGATTGATTACATTTCCACGTGACTTCCTTTCTCTTCAGCTATATTCAGTGTTAATTAATTCTCAAGAGTTATACTTTTGTTTGAAGTCGTTAAAATATCAGTAGTAGTATTATAAAACTTGACGGTATATTTTTAATACAAAAGCATTTTCGACACTTAAACGGTCATTTATCTTAAAGTCAATTTTAGCCGAATATTGCTGCAGGTGGATGTGGAACAATGAAAATGAAGCTATGATAAATTATGTATATGATATGATACTTTCTTTAATTTTTATTTAATAATCATTTATAAAAGGGTGTATATAAGAAATGAAAACTATTGTCATTGGTTGACTTGACTGCTGCTTTTGTACTTAAGTTTGACACCCGAAGGAAGGAACTTCTTTCTGATCTGATGAACGGTATGTTACACGTCATCCAATTATGATTTACTACAAGTGACAGGACTGGAATCCTAAACTAACGTTCATAAAGATACACATTCAGAATCACTTGGGGAAGATTGAATAATACTTCGAAAAGATCTGAATATGCAAATAAGGAATCCGTTGAAAGAATGAATATACTTTATATAAAATGTTTGAAACTGAGAGAGAGAGATCACACTGTGAAAAAGATCCACCGCAAAAAAAAAATCATCAATCTTTCATTATGACCCAATCTTTTCTATTTTTATACTAAATTTTTTCATCTCTAAATTCTTTCCATAGCACCCAGAAATATTGTAGCAGCAGGGAAGATCCGTGTTGTTACGGATTTAAAAACAGAAGGATGTGCATCCATCGTGTGCTGTGCTGTGCGTAGGGAGTAAAAACTGGATGTCGCATTATGCGTTATTACGTTAAATTCTAAACAGAAAAAAAAAATTCACGCTCACTCCGGGATCCCGAAATATTATTTTTATCTTCCCCTAATTTTAATAGCATCGTGATAATGAGGAAAAAAAAGAAAGGGTGAATCTTTAATTTTAATTTCTCGTCTTCTGGAGCATGTCAAATTCAATAAATTATAAATTCCAGAAGTTAAAATTTTTCATCTTAGCATTTGCAGTGTGATGCTAAAAAATTATAACGATGCTTATCTTAAAATAATTTTAGGATGATATAAACAACCCTGCTGATTCTTATAAAAGATACAGTAGTATATAATTAAGTTTCTGAGTTAAATTATTTCAAAGGAAGCGTTGATTATAGCTCTAAAAAATGTGGATTCAATCTATTGTCATCTGAGGATAATAAGAAGATGAATCCGAACTTCGGACAGAGTAGACTCATACCTTTATTTTTATAATGACAGAAGAATATAATTCGAGGATGACGGGGCATTAAGTTTCTTTTCATGCTCTGCTTATTCTTTATCATCATCTTCCACTGGAATGTCAGCAGCAGCGGCTTTTGTAACTGAACAATCCAACCGAAAAAATAACACTTTCATTTCAAAAAATCCCTTTCAATGATCTCTCTTACAATCCAATCAATTTGATTGACTGAGCAAATAAGATGAGTCAAGAGCTATTCTAAGAACTTTTTTTTAAATTCAATGCTTGGACATTTTAAAAATAGCCATAAATTAATTTTAATAAAATTGTGGAGTAAAAGAAGAAAAAAAGTAGGTAAAAGATTTAATTCTGTTAATCAAAATTAAACAAAAGGAAACTGGAATAAGAGTAAGATAGAAGCTAATTGCCTTCCTGTTTAATTAAGAGAAAGAATAGAGTTAATAATTGTCTTTTTGAATTAACTTCCGAATTACTCCCAGGATACGTAGAGTTATGTGGGCTCTCAAGATGCTACTATCATCAGATAAGAATTAAATTCCCTTATGCTCTTGATTCAATTTATGTAACTAAAAGACCGAGATTCAAAATCCAGAATGATGAGATGAAAATTCAGAGATGAAAACGCTAAAGTTAATCCAAAGAATAGGAAATGAATGAAAGAAAAAACTAAAGGATCCGTCCGTCGTCGTTCAGCATCCCGTCGTTTTCTTCATCTTCACAGCCTTTCTTCCTAAGCTCGTCTAATTAGAGCCAAACGTCATCAGACTTCGTTAATTGGCAATTGTCAGTGTATTTTTGAAAGATGCATGCAAAACTTTAATAAAATCCTCCTCCCTTTAGTAAATTAAATTGGACTCTATTGTTATTATTTTAAAATAACAACGTAATAATAACAAAACTAAGAAGACTGAAAGTTTTAAAATGAAGGAGTTAAAATCGTGACTGTAGTGAAGAGGGATATAAGCCTAAACGGCAGTTCTTTGCTAAAGGAATTGATAAACAATGCTTAATAAACTATAAGTTAGAAGCTAAATTTTGTCCAGTGTTTATAGATACAGTTTTAATTATAATGAATTATTATATGAAATCAATAAGTTGTAATTATGTGTTAGGATGACTATGGAGAAAGTTATGAAAGGAGGAGAAAGTTACAGTGTAAGGATAGACATTAATGTTTTCTTTCTCAGTTAATTCCTTGTGGACTTTTTCCAAAACTCAACACTTTCAGTATTAAGGGAATGAATGTACGTGATTCTTTCTTAATTACAGACGTGGACGAAGAACCTTCTTTCCTAAAAATGTTTTTTTGGTCCCCTCGAAAGTAAAGCACAAATTATTTGTGACGTTATTATGAGCGAGCTCAACTAAACTCAGGAAAGGACGACTAAAATAAAATGTAAAAAGTATTTTCCTCGTCAATTTACTTCAGAATTCAGGAGGGTGACTCGAATTTTTATGTCGTTGGAGTACACACTCTCTGTTTTAATTACTTCCAAACTTCCTTACAGAGTATATATAAGAGCAGGACGTAAAATTTTTTAATCAATGCTCTTAATTGGAGATTTCAAGGGTTATGGATTCGACTAAACGAGGAAAAATTATACGAGAGAGACCCTTCCCCCCATCATCCTGATTTTCGTCATTAGAGAGTCAAGAGAGCCAAAAGTTGACATTTGGCAAGAAGAGGACTTCTAGGACAACTGGGGAATAGAATAGAAATAAATGCCAGAAAATTCAGGAAGAGATGATGATGATGGGATGCTTGACTGAAATAATGTCAACGACATATAAATAAACCAAATACAACCCCCCCACCCCCCTTAAAATCAGACACTTAATCATGATTCATGGCACTGAATCAAAAGGAACTCAAATCCACTCAGCCTCCCTTGAATATGTTTTACGCATTCGAAGATCTCACACCCTAGAATAATCTTTCCTAAGATGGATGGTTGTTTAGCTTCAATCGCTGTAACATTGCCAAACAGATCAACTTATATTGCGAGAACTCCCACATGCAATGCATTCCAATGTTTACATTTTCATATGTTTTGATTAAACTACGATTTTTCAACATCAATTAAGCTAAAAAAGTAAACGAACGGCATTCCGTGTATTTAAATATTGAAAAGGATTTGTTTAGTAGTTATTTGTAGATTCTTAATGAATCATATCTTTGTATTTACAACTACTTGGCACTGCCAAACAGAATGACTGACATTTAAGTGAGACGACACAAATCTAGAGCATGGCATGTGTCAAGTATGGGTGAATAAGCAAGCACTAAACATAAGGACTATATCCTCCAAGAGCCAAGACGCTTGTCAAAATCTACCTCTTCTGGAATTCAAAACAAAATTAAGGAGTGTATTTAGTTACTTTTTTGGCTCTGATCGTGAGTTTGGCTATTAAGTACAAATTAAATTTAGAACACTTTAATGGCTTTCAACGAATGAATGAAGAATATACTTAACCGTTCCCACGATTATCTCTCAAGGCGTCGTCGTCGTCGAAAACCTTTACAAAAAAAAGTAACTATTAATAAAAAAGAGTTTCGTGCTCGCTTAATTCCTTTCACTCTCTGAATAGCCCATCTTTTGAACTTGATTGATGAACTTGAGTGATATGTGTGGTCAAACATAAACATTCATCTCCATCTTCTATTTTTAACGAATGCATTCCTATTGGAATAAAATTGAGTTAAGACTCTTTTAATAATCTATTCTATTTTAAAATTTTTGACCCTTAGCTTTGCTCTTCACAGAAAGACGCAGAGCTGTGCAAACTATCATCTTTACAAAATTTTACTTTGATGAAAAAAGCAAAAGAAAATGGTATTTTATACTGGCGTGTTTGTGCTAAAAGTATAAGCCTGGAGGATCTTCATGAAGCGATTGATTCCTGGACATCATCGTCTTCATAATGCAAGGCGACAGACACAAAAAGGCCCCACAGTCACGACACAATTCATTTTCTAAAAACTTTTTTCAACTTCATTTCTCGTTTCGTGCTCTCCCCTTCTATTCTTTTTTTCGTCTTGAAATATCTTTTATAAGTTTAGAAGAGCATTATTGGTTCATCTGACACTTTCAATTCTTTTTCTCGCATTACTTTTTCACATGGTCACTACTATAAGGAGGTGTGAGCCTATATTTTGTTTTTACAAGGTATAGAATCGTTGTTGAGATCATGTAATGATGTGCTCTTTATTGGAAACTGTTTCTGAAATAATAAGAAAGGCTGAAGTTTGGAAGCGAGGACGCAAGGTATGAATCATGGATGAATGGCAATAAGTGAACAAAAGGAGACCAAGAGAAGATGATTTCCTTTTATAGCCATCAAATTCAGACGGTTGGTCCATTATTTTACTGAAGGAGAAGAAAATGGAAAAAACATCAAATTCTCCAGATCATTTCCCACGACAATAACATTACCTGCTCAAAGTTTGAGATTGGAAATATACTTCAATTCTCTTCAATCATGTTCAACTAGAAAACTAAAACTAAATGTATATCTTGTACAAATTGTCATTACATTTTTTTATATTGGGTATCACCGAATAAAATTTGGATTTGGATCGTTAGATGTTTTTAATCTAACAAACTTAGACTATACGTATATGGTTTATGGATTTTTTATTTTTAAACAAGAAAAATTGAAAGAAATTTCATGTGTATTTGTCAAAGATTTATAAGATTTTACTCGGCGATATTGTAGGTCAGAGATAAATAATTCAAGATAAATACCCAATATTTGAAATTGTTTATGTATTTTTCAGTATTTGAAGATACTGGAATTTTAAATAAGAAACTTCAAATGAATACCAAAGATGAAAAAAAGTATTGCCCCTTTCTCCTCGATGGTAGGGTGAAAGTAAAAGAAAAGCATAAATATAAATCCCGTCCAGTCGTTCTACTTTCTTCAGAGGATCTCCTACAATGACATAAAGCTGAATAAAATAAACCAAACGTAGGGCCTGGAGAGACTTTTAAAGTAGACTCGGTTTTTTTTTGTAAAGATAAAATACACTAGTGGAGAGTCTCTTTGGAGAAAGTGAGAGAAAGTAAAAATAATATAACATTATTGGGCATCTCTTCTTTCTCTGAAACTTGAGTTTCTTTCTGTGTCATCTTATCATACCTCAAGTGTGCCTTATCAGAACTCATATTTTAGATCTACTTGATTCAAGTACGTTGGATTTTGAATCCAACAAGAAGTCTTGGAGCGATAGAAATGAAAATGAGACTCGTTTACAAGGAGATCAGGTTTCAGCTTCAATAGCAATGATTGTAAGAAGCCACGAATTCAACATAAGAAACTTCTTCATAGAAATAAACTTTATGAGATCTCAATGGCATTCGTTTCAAAAAGTTCCATACGTTTTGAATTGAGAGAGAATTTTGATATTACTTTAATCAAATCATCTCCTTTTACAAAAGTTCTCGATTTACATCTCATTTTAGATAATATTCAAAATCAGTTTTTAAATCTTGGTTTAATAAATCCTATATTTAGTATAGGATTTCTACGAAAAATTCTACATAAGTTATAGCTTTGCTTGCTTTTACTGTACTGCGTGGATTCACGATTTAAATAAATGAATATGCTACGTGTTTAGAGATCAAGCGTGTAAAGTTATGAAGAGAAAGTTAAAGTTTGTAAGTGTACGACCCAGCTAACGCAAAAACACCAATCTTTCGTTGTTTGTAAACTTCAAAGATGAACCACAAAAGCATATCCTATTGGTTTTAAAGTTTTCCTTTTTCAAAAACAAAAGCAGTGGTAGTGGTCTTTGGTTGAATTCCTAAACTTTTCCACTGTTTTCTAAAAGAGAAAGCTTAGAAGAAACTTTTGAAAAGAAAGATAAAAGTGAGATAAATTATCTGAGAAATGAGAAGTTAAGATTGCTTGGTAAGAAGGAGGGCAGTTGCTTCTCCACAAGAGAGAAAAGACCTGGGATAATTAAACTTGTAATTAATTGGATAACAAGGGAAGACAAGAAACAAGCGACAAATAATTCAGAAGACACATGCGGTATACAGATGTTACCTTTATCTCCTTACAACAGTCTGGGATCCATAAGGATCCCCGGATCCCCCTATCTTACATCACTTTTCTCACTGCCACCGCACCGCCAAAAGCCAACATCCAACCTCACGTCCTCATTATTCTAATATCTTGAGTGAATTATGGTATAAGGGCTCCTATTTCGCAATTACTCTGTCATCTCATTTTCATTTTTAACGTCGTTTTTCTTACAAAATCTGAACATGGAAATTTGTCACAAAGGTGAAAGTGATGCATGGTGATTTACGTTTGAAGTTGTTGTCCGGAAGTGAAGTTTTTGTTTACTTTCTCCACTCTTATGATAAATACACACCCCTACTTATCACAAAATGAACAAAGGGAAAGCAACAGTGCTACTGGTTGAAGTAAAGGGAAACAAACTAGCGAACCCATTTAAGATCTTCCATAAATTCTGGTAAGGGAAGTTCTTTTGTCTCTCTCTCTTGGAGAGGTTTTCTTTCTCCTCGAGAGAGTTGTGGAGAAAACAACAATAATAATTGTTGAAAGATTGTGTGTATACAACAGCCAAAGGGTGGGATCTAATTTATGTATAGTGGAGAAAGTATACTATACATGGATGGTGGTTAAGAAAAAGAGAACCATAAGCAAAGAAAGCATCTTACTATTTTCTTCTTTACTTTCTCCGTCCGTATCTCTTCCAAGTTATAACTTATCATCCCTTCCCTATACTTTCTCTAAGGCTTTACAACTTCCCTTCCTGATTTCCAGCGGAGAGTAAAACTTCTTCCTTAGTTCGTAGATAATGGGTTTTATATCAAGTCTTTTCCTTTCGTGTGTAGAAATACCTCATCTTCAATTCGCACTTTCTCTTTTCCTTCCGTTCTTATCTTTTTACTACCACTTGAAAATTCAAGAGGTTTCCTTCCTCTTTGAATTTTGAATGTCAGTCACCATTACTAAATTTTATTCACCTTGTCTAAATTTAATTAGATATAGTGCATTCTTGGATTTAATGATGTCTCATTTGAAATATAAAATCTATAGTAAGTCGTGGAATACATCAATTCTAGTTGATTTAAGATCTTGAACTTCTTATTCACCACAACCTGAATATCAATTCATTCCTCTCCTCAGGGAGTGAAAGAAAGTTGGAGAAAGTGCAAGAGATCTACGAAAGTCACCAGAGTAATGCAAATATTCTCTTATTCTTTCAACTTCTTTGAGTATAGTCAATCTAACACACTAGAATTGAAAGGAGTATTCCTTTCAATCAGAAGAATGCTACAGAATTTTCACTTCTGTAAAGAGCTCAATTTAAATCGTTTCTCATCATTTTTTAAGAAAACCTTTCCCTATACAGGTCTACTGGATACCACACCGCAATTCCTTTTATCCAATGCCACACTGCTTACTTTTACGTATCTCAATATAAATCCTTTCACTTTTCAAACGTGCTTTCATTATTGAAAAAAATAGTAACTGTATTAAAAGAAAGTATGAGAAAAAGCTTTCTTTTTTTAAGTTAAAACATACTTGTTATGTATATGTAACCGAGAGCATTCTTGCAAATCCATGAATTTACATTTCCGTGTCAATCTTTCACTCTGTCGAGTTGAGTCTTAAACCCATGTCTGCTACGCTGAATGACGCCATCACTCAATCTGACGTGGATAAAACTAACTCAAGAATCTAACCTCTATGGATTTTGTGAGAAAACCTCCAAAATCTGATAAGGTCTAAAAATAACATCAAAATATCTTTATCGATCCTTCTTGTTGGACTTTATTATTATAAAACCTAGAATTAAAAATAGCTATTATGTCAAATTTGTTCAGTTGACACTCACAAGAGGCTAATATAACTCGAAATTGTCGTATTGCTATTCCTGTCATTCTCATTATTGATTGAATGACGCAGGTATGCACTGGAATTGACAACACTTTTCTGAAATAATAATAGGGAAGGAGCATAAAATTTAGCAAAGCTAGTTTAAAGAAAAGAGTCTCAGAAGTTATCAATTTAGCAAAGAGTCTTGGAAGTTATTAATACGCAATCTAAAATTCGGTACATTTTAGATGAACGCTACTGTTGTTGATTCTGATTAATGGATTTTGTATCAAGAAAAGGAAAATCTTCATGTTGATGTAATACCGAATGAAGACTACTTAATCATAATTTCCGAGGGCTCAATTCTCATCAGAGGATGATATGATATAAAAGGAGATGAGTTTCTAATGGGAAATTGAAACGAAGAAGAGGATTAGGAAAGTAATTGTTTTCTCAGAAAATTGGGGAAAGGATTTTATAATGAAGGAACCTTAGATTCTATAAGAATGTCATTTCTGAAATGAGATAAGATGAAGATTAGTTTTTCCAGACTTGCTGAGGTATGGATTACTATGTCAATTTTTGGTGTTTTTTCCCTTCGTCTTCATATTTTAGATGAATTTTAATTTACGTAGGTTTCTAACCCCTTCCTTTCAACTCAAATTTGAATGACAGACAGATATTGTTATGAGGATAACAGACCTCCGGAGGATCCTTCTTTGCACTTTTTCCATAAAGTCACCCCTTCTGACTTATGCTAAAGATAGGGATATATTGATCATCATGGCCAGTCTTATTCCTCCTCCCTTCACAATCCACTTAGAAAGATCAGTAAATTCAGATTCTGTATCATGGGACTTTGGGGTTGACTCTTAAAATTCTCATCAAATAGGATGACCTCTTGATTAGTCTCCATCAAAAGTAAAGTAAAGCCACTCCACATTGTACAAATGCCATGCATGCATGCACCCTCCTCACTTTCTCTAATGAAGTAGGGACTCTCTTTTCAATGAAAATGTATGAGAAATGGAATTGTATGACATTTGAAATGTTTCAGAATAAAAGAAGCATTGCCTTTTATTTCTGTAAGAACCTGGTCGGTTGTGTACAAATTCAGCATTTCTTCTTTAAGTGTAAGGGTGCATTAGCTAATTATTATGCTGCGTATGAAATTAATTTTGGTAAAATCTTATAAATTATTAAGTATAATAAGAAAGTCGTAATGAATTTTTGTTATTTTTAAAATTATAAAATTAAATCAATACGTTACACGTTTAGCATGTAATCTCCATTAATTCTTTTTTGACTTGCGAGTTCCTGTCGGCTTATAATTACTATTCTTTCTTTTTCTTTTCCGAATTTAGGTAATTATAGTTACCACCAACTGAGTTCAAACAAAGGAAATGAAGGAGGTACTGAAATTAGAGTGTAATATCGTCCTAGAAATGGATCAATACTTATTCATCCTTTATTGATCCTCCCCTTCTCATGCAAAATATGCTTTGTTTATCGAAGTAGTGTGCCAAAACAAAATCCAAAAACCCATTATGGTTCAAACAACACAAATTTGGTTTAAGGAAAGAAACTTCACATGAAATATGACGCAAGAAGAAAACGGGTTGATGTGGAATCCAGAGGACTGGAACTGTTGGAGATAGATATTTTATGCAAAGTCGATGATCATTAGTAAAAACACAAAAAAATACTTCTAAGATGTCAGCAAGCAGCCAGCATGTGAGAGTAACAAAGTATCCAGGAAAGAATCATAGCACAGTACAGTGGGAGTAGTGATATTCAAAGCGTTCTACAAAAACAATAACACCCACGCTCGTATTTATTTGTTCAAATATAAGCTGAAATCCAAATCTAATACGTTAGAATTATAATAATAACTTTTTTCTTCGCTTCATCAAATAAGCTTAATTCCAATTTATTTTGACTCGTGATGTATAATTGGAGTAGTCTAAAAATATAATGAGGTGTGTTGTTTGTAAAATCTTGTCTTAGATTTGATGATTGATTGTGTGCTGAAAAGTTGAAGAAAAAGACAATACTATTCAACATCTCTCTCTCTCTTGAAGATTTTTATCAATAGACAGGCACATCATCATCTTCTTTAAGAAGAACTGGTTTCATATTTTTTTTTGAAAGAGAGACTTGTCAGTTCAAATCAAATCTCGTAGAGCTTTTGACTCTGTCCAGCGCACTGGAAGCAAAGGCAAGGGTTTGATTTTGAAGAAATAAAATGCCCCAATGAACACAATTCCAACAGCTTCATAGTATATAACCCTTCCTTTCCTTTTTATTTTTAGTTTAGTTCCTTAGCCTAGAAAAAGTCTCTTCAATAATCCTCCTGCTTCTCTCTTTCTTTTCTTTTCAAAAAAAATATTCTGGTTTCCTTCTTCCAAAACTATTCAAGTCCTTTTCAAATTCAATTTTCTCCAAAAGGAAAGCAAGGCTTATGAAATAATAAACTTCAAGTTTTCATATACGATCAACAAGGTTATGAAAAGAAAGTGATTGAAAAAAAAGAGAAAACTTTGACTTTCTCTTCGAGGAAATGATGAATTGCACCTTGGGAATTTAATTTACGCGAAAGTCAATTTTTTTCTCTCTCTCATTCATGTTTTCAATAATTTGCAAAATATCGATTTATATGATTTTCATTCACTTTTTGCAAACAATTGCTGATCTTAAACTATTCATTTATACACTTTCACCATTTTTAATAGGATTTGAAGCAGTAATACAAGCAGTATATCTCATATTGCAAGAGTGAATCTTTATGTCAATTTATGATGAAATTGTAACATTAGAAAGTATTGACCAGGAGTAAATTTCCTTCTGTAGTAAATAAACTTTGTTAATTTGGAGCAGAGGGAGTTATTGAAGAAGATGGAAATAATGTACCTTTTATTCTACATGGGCTACAGGAGACATGTAACTGGAGATAAGGTTCTAGATATTGCATTCGCTTGGATTTCTCCAGAGAACAATTTTCACAGGGTATTTCTTCATGTCCTTTCCCTTTTTGAACCTGAAGAGTCCCATATAACCTACCCAAAGTACCAATTCGTCCTATCTTTTCTACCGCCTTTCTCCTCATCCTTACAAATTCAGTTCCCAATTCACCTAGAAAGTTGTCATTATGGAATACTATTAGCAGGAAATTATCCCTAACTTGAAAGTTTACGATTCATATGACGACGACGACGGCTGTCATATGTCAACTTGATGCAATAATCATCCTCTTGCCCTTTCTTTCTCCTCTCGTGCCATACATTAAATCGATCGGTTTCTATTAATAATTATTTCCTTACAGCAGCTACACAGTTTGGTGTAGTAGCTCATTTTTAAGTTTAAATAGAACGAGGATGATATTTTACACAGAGCAGTCATGCAAAAAGAGTGAAAGTCTTGCCAAAAGGGCAAAACGGGATCCGGAAGAGAGACTAGGGCGAAGCATTTGTCATTCCAGTCACAGTTTCGGTTCAAGGGATCATATCAAAAGATTATAATAATAGATCTGCACTTCTTCTTGTATCAACACAAAAACTGGGTTTAAGAGGATGTATTTCTCCCTTTGCATTCTCCAAGTTCAAAGCAAAATATACGTGGACAAAATTAATTTTATTACTTTTCTCAAACGACAAAAATTAAATGCAAAAAATCATTTTGAAAAACTGTGAAAAAAATTTATTAATGAAAAATATTTAACAATGTCAAAGTGTATCTAAAGTATTTTCATGTTGTTTCTTTTAATTGCTGAAGTTATCCCAAAAAAGAGGATGGTTAGCATTTCGGACAGAAAATATTCATCAGTTTCTTTCCATCAGTTGAGCATTTTGGGAAAAAAACAAAACAAGAACAACAGAAGGGGAAAAAATCGGAAGAAAGAAATATTAATGGAAAAATACTGTTCTTGAACTCGGAACATTTTCTTCAATGAATAGAAATTCTTTGTAGTATTCCGTCCGTGAAAAGATGTATAAACAAAAATAGAAAAGCATGAGCTACTACTCTGCTTTCATCATCGTCCAATTTCTTCAAACAGTCTTTTATTTTATTTTTCTCCAAAAAAAATGAAATGATCTTCCTATTTTTCTTTTGAAATGCTCAACCCTAATTGTTTAATCCCTACCTTTCTTGTGGTTGTTTAGAACATACCTTAATTTTACGCACGCAAGCTGTTATCTCTGCCTTGCCTACAACAAGCCCAAAGATATTTTAGAAAGACGCTGTTGTTGACGTCAAGTGAAGCTGCTATGGAATTCATCGCCTTAAAAAGTGTGTCAAGAAAGTGAAAATTACCTGAAAAGAAACAAAAAGAATAATAATGATTAGTTAGGCCACTTTTACTAACGAACGTAATGACAAATATGTCATTTAGATTTCTTTTGTCGGCCACAAACTAGCAAGCACCCACGCCTATTTCTAAACACAACACACAAGTCTGAAACTGACATAAGACCCCATTATAGTTCTTTCTTTCATGTTATATGTGTTTGATGTACCATTTCATCATTGTTCCTTGTCATTATTTTTCCGAATGTCGTCATTACGCTGGACAACTCCAGGTAGTATGCAAATGGCCTACTTTAATAATGCGAAAGTCGATATTAGCTCCATTGTACACTTACATCCATATATTCCGACAGAGTATTGCAATGCAAGTGGCTTCTGTGAATTTGGAAGAGACGCTTTGTCATTGTCAGCATCAAATTTGGAGAAAAGGGACCATTTACACTCATTAATGCTCTATTACACCTGAATTAAGCGCTGAATCCCCTGAAAACATAGACTTCATACCTTGTTTGGTTTTAATGATAATTTTTTTAGAAACATTCGAAAGCGAGCAGGGCGTGGATGAAAAAAATACAAACGGATGTGCATGTAATGAGACAATTAGAGTTTACTTTCTTTCGTGTTTTTCCAAGTTGATCCCGTGTGGGCGATCTAAATGGTTAACACCGAATAAACCACCCATAATAGCATTATCTATGGTTTGCGTTCTGTGGTTTCTTGGTCATTGATTTGATTCTGAGTATGTACAAAGCTCTAATTTAAATTAAAAAATGCATCTTTAAAGGTCACACTCCTGAAGTCTTCTGAGACTAAGTCTTTGCTTCAGCCTCAGAAGATCCATCGAGGGTTTATCAAGGTGTATGTGTAAACATGACAGAGTCCTTTTATTCCTTAACCTGTGTGTGATCTTGGTAAGAAATATATATGCCTGAAGACAAAAAGGAGCGTCTTTCTAATCTCCCTTGGTCTTAAATGCTTTCTTTTGGCCTTATCACCCTTCGTCATCACTGTCACATCCCATCACCCGTTGCGTCTTCTCCCTAAGCATTCTCCTTAATGATTCCAGCATTACTAGTTGTATTTATTTCCTCATCTTGATATCATCCCTTTTACTCATCTTCTTCCCCTCAGCATCACAGAAGAAGAGTCACTATGAGTCTCATTGTCTTCCATTTCAGAAGATACGGAGCTCAAAATATATAAAATTCTTAAAAGAAACGAAACAAGGAGGGTCTTTCTTTGTTATTCGTGGTTGGTAATAATCCAAGAGTTGATTCATGAAGCCATAAAACCCACCAAAAGTTTTAACAATTTTAAGAAAATAATTATTATTATTGAAGAGTCGTAAAGTATAATTTTATGTATAAATAATATAAATTCTATGTTTAATTAAAAGACATTTGTCATTTAGTTTTATGTCTCTCATGCTGCGATTTTTAAGATACAGAGACCATAAAGCTAGAAATCATTCTAAAATGCTGATGCTTTGAGCAGTGTATATTCACAATTTATTTTTAGCTAAGAATCTGCAAATTATAATTTTGGTTTTGATTTGACTTTGTCTGTCCATGGTCGTATTAACCCAAAATCAGCAGGTTGTCATTAGGACGGACCTTTTTTGAAATTATGACCCTTTTAATACCTGGGTGGGTTCAGTTTTTATTAAACTCATGTAAAGAACCTCACTCGCACGCAGACAGAAACAAATCTTCCAAATGATGATGTATTCACGTTGGTTGGAAATGTTTTCATTGTTTTATTTCATGGTGGTTTTGTAATTTGATTTAACTATCTTTGTAGTCCATCACAAAAGGTAAAAAGAAGTATACTAGATTTTTTAAAAAGTATACCCTTTTGTAACTATATGGATTGGTTGCTTCAACCCACGCGTCTGCGTTTTGAATCTTGAACGAAAACTTATGTCAAACTGGGAATGTTTTTGGACATTGGCTTATTAAATCCTTGAAAAACGGGTTTAAATTTTCACATTAGAGCGTTCCATTAGAAAAGAAAATGGAAAACCTGAAAAGATGACTTTTTGGTCGGTTCTTTTCTTTCTACTAATCGTAATGGACATTTAGAAAGCGTCATACCCTTCAGTTTCAATTACACACTTCACTACTTTTTGTCGCCTCAGCGTTTTTCTTACCTCTAAGAAAAATGAATCCTAGACTGGATAAACTTTTTTCTCAAGAAGAAAATCTTTCATAAGATAGAAATTATTGCTTTGATTTTTTTTGGATTTCTTTCCAAATCCGCAAAGAGATATGCGTACTTACTACTATTGCGAATAAAGGTTTATTTTGGCTTTGAGAATTTTTTCCATAACAAATCATAATTCATTCTTCTCTTGAGCCAGAAAAGCACAAATATTTCTCCACTCGTTTCCCCCATTTTATGACCCCAAAAGCTCTAACTTTCTCAGCATCCGTCATCTCTTAGAAAGTATACGAGTGGAAAGTCTCACGACACGACAATGATGCATAAAAACTGTAATTGTCTCGTTAAAAATGATTTACCAAGACTTTTCGCACACTAAAAATTCCAACCATGACTAAAATCCTATTTCTCTGTTTGAATTTCAAATTCAAAAACCAGTATTTTTCCTAAATGTCTGCGCCCTCCAGAGTTCAATGGAAGAAGACAAAAGAAAATTCTAAAGTAATCAATCTCTAATAAATAATTCATCTCTGCATCATTTTGAACTCAGTTCTTCTTTAATACTTCGTATTGTGAATTACTACCATTGCGCAGTGTAGTACATCCCTTTCATTCTTTGTGTGGAAACAGTTGAATAAATTAGAAAAAAAGGTTGGAAAAATCTTAAAATATACTTTTCCTGATCGCATCGTGACACGACAAGAGCGATAAGAGGTGATGGAAATAAATGACCATTGTTAGAGTTTCCGAATAAAAATACATTACCCAAAACTTATACATTGTAAGAATAGAATGACCCAGTCACAGTCCACGAATGGTAAGTTTTGGATTTCTTATATAAGAAAAATGTTACCGCTTTTGGCTGAACAAGGGTTCTGAAGTATGGGACAAAAAACGACAAGGAATAATAAAAATTATTACAGAATAAAAAAGTCCGGTCAGGCAAGCTGGCTGAGGCAAGCAGGACAAGAAAGAATGTGGTCTTCTTAAAAGTTTTTAAAGATTATTAAGAAGGTGGGTTTTTGGTTATCCTTTGAGGGCTGTGTCCAAACCGACAAGGGACAAACTTGTGTGATCCACCTCGGCAGAATCACATCCCTTTGTATTATACCTACCACACGCAATCTCATAAATAAATAATTGTCTACTATAACAACAGAACAAGTTAAGATCAAATTATCAATACAGGGAAAACAATGCTTGGAAAGTGTTGACGAACTCGTCTTTCTTTTACTCATGATGAGCAAAGTTGAAGCTGCCAAGTGCTAAAAAAATGTATTGACAGGAATTAGTCGTCAGTTGACTTGAACATGATTTACGATAATTCGTTAATTGAAATAATGGATAGGTTATCAAAATAAATTCACTCCCGTAATCGATGAGGTAAATTTTGATCTTGATGCAGTGAATAATTTGAATTTATGAATGTTAATGTGATGTAACTCAATGCATAGTTCAAAGAGATTTTAAATTTGTATTCATGGCCAAAATGCATTTTAGAAAACGTAATGAATGGTAAGTATTATACTGTATGTGACCACACTAGTTCAGTGTGTGGGTCGAGAGAGCTTTTTGCCTTCTACAACGTCACTTGTCATTTCAATATGGAAATGACAATAATTTGTGAATGTCGGTTGAGTGAAGAGGAAAAGAGTTCATTTTATGCTTTCTCTTTTCTCTAGAGAAAGGACATTGCCATTTAAATTCAAAACTATTCTTTCACTCATACAGAAAGGAAGAATATTGTCAAAATGGGACCTTATTTCTCCAATCCACCCAGTTTTAATATAAGAGCTCTACATTTTATACAAACCGTGGTGTGGTGGTAAACTGAAACGTTGACTTTGGATACAAAAAGTTTATCATCTTATACTAATACTATAGACTGTATGTTATATTGTTAAGAGTCCTGTTGCCTAGATTAGTTAAGTTCGAACTAGTATTCCGTGGTCGTTTGCAATAAAATTTGTCATGGAATGTAAACTTTCCAATTTCTAGGGCTCTAGATTTTGAAAGAGTGAAAGTCGAGGTTCAATGAGGTCGGTCCCTTATTGTCAAAGTTGCATGATTTGTCACCACTACTTCACCTAAAACTTTTTGACGCTTATCTCCATTTCCGAAGCTTAGAATGTCATGCCTGTTCATAGTTAGGATCCATTTTCCAAAACCAAGCCTGAATCAGAATTTTCCTTGAGCTTGTTAATGGCTTTTCTCTTTTCTCCACTACTAGAAAGTAAGGATACAAAATACGGGCGGAGGGTTAAACTGAAGTGCATTTAAATTAAAAGGATATCGCCACACCTTTACGCCTTTTACACATGAGATCTAAATGAATTTAGACTCCCTGCTACTACTGCCCCGCAGCAGTATGCGTTCTGAAGCTTATGGGTGCTGCTACTACTGCTCAAATAACAACTTCAGCTCACGATTTTTCTTGTCCATTCACCTTAATGTATTGAGTTAAAAGAGGGTGAAGTTTTGAAGTGAAATAAATAACCTTTAACAAAATATATGTGACAAACTCACGCCTTTCTTACTCTGATTTTTAATGAAATCTTGTTCTAACTCTATACGAAATCATGCCAAGAAACCACAAATTCTAGAAAAACTTGCAAAAAAGATTTCATTAACTCCTTCTTTTGAGTCAATAATAGTTATTGAAGTTGGAATGGAATTGGGCTTAACTTTATCAACAGCAAGCATGTAATATAAAGCCAAATTGTTTTTTTTTCAAAGCAGATTTTTAAATCGATGTATGCAAACTCAAAGCTTGCATTTATAAAATCCGGTTTTTAACGGGAAAGTTGGTGAAAAGTAAATTAGAAACGGTAAAAAGTTAACAATTAAAACATGCAACAAGAGAGGCAGGAAACGAATCAGAAAATTGGAGCAGTTTTAACGATATACCGAGGAGCCATTTACATACTCGAATCTTTATCCTTCATCTGGAAATCCTTTGTTTGTGTTATTATTGGTAACAAAGGCTTCTTGGTTATATTACCCTCATTAAGGGTTTTTCATGTGTTGTTGAGAAGTGTGACGTTTAGTGTAAACTACCTGTCTAGGGAACATGCAATACTTTTCACTACATGTACGACTGTAATTAGGACTCTAGAACTTCCTTTTATGAGTGACAGTAAAAAGACAAGTAATGTTGTTGGTAGAAAACCCTCCTGTTATTATTTTTTATGGGAATCTATTAAAAACGAGGAGTAGTTAGTATATAAGTCTTTCTTAACTCCCTGTGTGTGGTTATATTCGTCTTCTGATGAGACAAATGGCGGATGTTCTTCTCGTTATTTTCTCGATGATGTGACTTTTCAAGAGGAAATGTGTGGTGGTAGTGTATTACACACAAGAATAGACGCCAAATATTTTTTAGGAGGACACACGTATCATATTTTTTTTTAAAAAAAAGAAGCTTAAAGTAACCGTATGTGTAACATAGATTTTGCAAAGATTGAGCTGCTAAAGGCTAAGATTTTTTTTGGAGAAAGAAAATGAAAAATCTAAAAATGAAATGTCAGGGAAGAATTGGATTTAATAGGATAGTCGTGACTCTTCCTTTTTCCTTCCACCGTCCCAATTTGTCAAAAGGCAGTCGTTGTGTCAAATTACGGAGGGACTTCACTTTACGAACTCTAATGAATGGCCTTCCAAACCGAAAATGAGGCCCCAACGGCCTCATCCTTCTCAAATAAATCCTAAGTGATCTCTTTCTCCGTTTCCGGCATGTCTCACCATCCTTAACAACTCAAACCTTTCCTAATGAGCTTAAATCCAAAGAAATAAAGAATAGAAATAAAATATAATTTTGCTAAATAAATAAGGTAAGATAACTTAAAAGAAAGTGAGAAGAGAAAGCTGCAAAAAGAGAAAGTCCTTGTAGATGACATTGGCAAATTGGTGTGCAGTGAACTGTGAAACAGGAGGATGTGCAGAAGCGTTTACGAACCACAAGATACGAAAAGCGTCCATTGAAACTGTCCCACTACTGTCTCTTTTTACTTGGAAGAACTTTATTGTGTGTCAGTGTAGCTAAAAACCTGGAAGAATAAAGCTTTCTTCCGTCAGAATCACAGCTTGAGTTGACAGTTTCCGCAACTTTACAAGTTAAGAATGTGTTTCTGGTGTTATTATCACTATTATTCTCCCGTCGCTTTCTACCGGTACGGTTTTTGTAGTTGTGAGGACAAAGAGTTTTCAAGTTATGGACCACTGCCAAAATTCTAAATGGTCCACTTTATTTGCTCTTAATTGTCAAAGGGTTAAGTTTGCCAACTCATCATTCCATGAGTGGTGAAAGTAAAGGTTCATTTTCTTAAGGATCTGTCAATTTCTACTACAAACAAAACAACAGTATTAAATTGTTAATAGTAGATTGTTCAAATAAAAAACTTTACAAAGTGAAACTGAAAGCTTTCTACACGTAACATTGTAACATTTATGCAATATGAAATGAAAAAAAGCAAATGTAAGAAAAAGATTCCGACATATCGTATTTCATCGTCTGTCACATCGTATCCTTGGAGAGTTTTATATTCCAAGGCCCACCTCTAACCCAAAAGATGTTGATAGGCACTAATGTATTCACCACAGTCACCATTCTTGTCTTAAAACTTAGATTTGTTCTATCCTTGCCTGACTGGAAGCACTTAAAAAGGAATCATAGTAGAAGCAGTAGAAGATGCTAAGAAAAAATATCGTGATCCATTGGGACCCTTTGATAAATCAAAGGTTAAATTCCTTAAACGTAACCACAAGTAACTAATCCTTCAAGAATCACAAAACAAGTCCTTCATACCAATACACACTTTATCTATCCCATTTCATCGGTTTCCCTCGCTCGACAATAAATACAGGTTAAACTTAAGGATCTTGGATGGTTAAACTTCTTCTTTAACAAAGGTATTTAAGGATAGAAATGCCATATGGTAAGAATAGATTGTCGAGTTCCTATTTGAAATTTCATTTTGCATAATAGGAGAATAATGGAATTGTAAGAGGAGGATGATTCGTCGTATTAAATTCAGTGGATTGTGTGAAAGGGTTGAGGAACTCTCATAAAGATCTTCCGTCTCTTATTAGAATGCAAACTTCCCCTTCCGCAGTAGTAGAAGACTGGTGCTTGCTTTTAGGAAGGAAAGTACCTAACGTCATCCATTGTGTGATTTTAATTGAATTTTTATCTGTCCAATTCCACCAACCCTTGTTCATTCACTACTTTCAGAATTGTTAGAATTAGAAATGAATGATTTAACAGGTTCATAGGCTTAATCACTAATTGAAAATAGGAATTTAAAACTATAATTGTTAACCAAAATCAACTAAAGTTTGCAATCATTAATAAATTAAATAGTTGGAGAAAACGAATCTGAGGAAAAGAAACTGCATCTTTTATGAAATAAGTTTTCTATCACTTGGTTTTCTTTCTTTTTCACCCAAGAGCAAAAAAATGAAACTTTGAGTTTAGAAATTCCTTTACACTCCTACGAAATAGAGTAGTGAGTGAAGAACTTTCTTTCACCGTGGGAGTGAAAGTGTAATAACGCCAACAACATGACATCCATTTTGTAATAAGAAGGTAAAGCTTTTCAGAAAGAGAAAGTCTAGCCTCTTCAGTATGAAAATCGTTAACCTCCCAAGCGAATTTAATGCAGTAGTGAGGGCGTTGGAGCCAAGGATCAGTTCGCAGTGGGATTGCTTCTTCAAGTAAACGACGAATCTTCCTTAACTCCTAAAGAAAAAGAGCTCCGTAGAAATCTCTACGGGTTTCAAAGAAGATCGTTTATTGTGAGGGAAACTACAGTTCCGTACTATGTGGCTTTGGTTTCTTTTCTTAAGATCCTTCTCAATTTCTTTATCAAAAAAGGCTCAGACGGGAAAAATCAGAGCAAAGGAAAACAAGTGAAGGTGTCTTATAGGGAAGTTTTTCAGCTGTTGCAATGGGAATATTACAAGAAAATGAAACAATGTACTGAGAGAATGAAGGAAAGTAGAGCTTTCCATTGAGAGATGGACATAGGAAAATTAGGTATCTTCAACATTCGACCAGCCTAGCAGGAAATGGAACAGCCTAATTCCAAAATTTATTTTCGATAGTAAAGTCGATATTTGTAGGATTGATGCGATGGTTGCCTTACTGTACTCTGTAGAAAGATATTGACTTGTTTCTAGAGCTCTTCTCTTGGAAGTCATCATTGGTTTTCTTACGTCGATTTTGAACAGAAAAGAGAAAGTTGACTTTCTCCAAGGTAAAAGGATCCAACTATGGCTCATTGCACTTGCATGAAAGGGTGTGTGAGAGCAAAAAAGCGAAAAATACATACAAGCAGAATACGAAAGTAGTATTCTGGCACTGACAATTCGACAGTAGTCTTCGAATTCAGAATAACTTTCTGCCTATAGCCTTCTCTTATTCTTAGGGCGACGATAGTCTCATCCAATCATGGAATAAAATGGTGTCCAATTCTCCGAATCAGAGATCACAATAAATAATGTAAAATAACTAACCATAGGAGAAAAAAAATCTACCAATTCTGACCTTATTTCGAAAAATAGAGCAAGCCAAGCATAAATTCCAGAGAAATGGAATAGCATTTACTTCTCAAAAATTTGTAATGCAATGGACTTGAGCCAATGAAGCGGTGAAGGTATTATTATACAGTTTTCTGAATAAGTATTTTCCCCTGTCTCTTCCCATATCCAGTGGATTAAGAATATAACAAGACTCGATGCATAAAAAATATGAAGATCAAAATATGGATGATGAATGATGGAGGAGGAGACGGGAAAGGCTCCACCGCACAAGAAAGTTGACGATATTCCTTTCTGATCTTGACATCATCACACAAGAAGCAACTCCACCCTCCATAATATTCAAGAGATCCTCTTCATGGGTGACAAAAATGTTCTCCAAGAGCATATACAAACCTGTCAGCAGCTAAGATTATTACGTTAGAGTACTTATATTTTCAACAAGCAAATCCTATACTTGAAGATTCATCCTCCGCCTCAAAGCAGATGAAATCAATTTTTTTTTTAAATAATAATTTTCATATTATGAGGGCCAATTTTAATATTAAACTTAGAGAAAGCATTTTTTGAAAAAATAAGTCACTCCCACACAACGGAAATTAGAAAACGAATCTTTTGTTTTCACTTCAAATGTCAACTTTTCCAATGATACGAGGAGGATCATTCATCCGGTGATTTCTATTGTCTTCTTTCATTTGACTTTCTTTTGTTTTCTATTCTTCTGAAAATTATGCATTGAAACTTTGTATACTTTGAATGAATGAGAAAAAGAAGGATATAAATTGTTATTAGAAGATTTTGGAACAACAAGCGAGTTTTTTAGAAGAAGATCCTTTTTTGATTTTTTCATGTTCTGATCTATAAGAGGGATTATTTGGATATGATTGATTTTTTATTGCTTGAAGGAAGGGAAAATGAAGATTCAGTGAGTAACCCAATTGAGACCAACATTATTCTAATGGCCTGTCCATGTCGGAGCTTTTTATCCTTTCGATTGAAAAAAAAGGTTCAAAGGAATCAAACTCTACCCGGGTGAATATTATTTAAAAGCCCGTGTTTTCAGGAGTGTAAAAAACTGTCATCGGATTTTTTTCAGATTGAGCCTCTTCTTTTGAAAATGTTGGAAAATCCATGTTGACAGGCGATTTCTGTATATTTCCCAATGGAACAGAGATTACTTCTATGAAAAGAACGGAATTGATGATAAATTGTCTATTAGAAAGAAACTAATAACATGTGTGCTATTAAATTCAGTTTTTTAAACGCAACTACTAAACCCTTTCTTTATCCCTTCGAATTAAAAAATTCAAGTGTGAAAAATCCAATGATCATAATAGATTCTGGGTATGAATGGACCACAATTGGACCTATCATAGAATAGGAAGCGATTTAGAAAACCATTGTCCCGAATCTCAATGAATGACTGACCCTTCCACAATTTACAATTTTAATTGAATAAATGGATTGGACAGTTCAAAAATTGAAATTCAAAATTAAAAGTCATGAAATCAACAATCAAAATTCAAGGACTTAAAATTGACATCTTCAGATGTCAACTGCGAAAGTGAATGGTTTATAATACTACGGCGGGGTGTGGGTGGGGTGACAAAGATGATGGAGTAGAATTTTGGCGTGGTCAGAGACAAACAAAAGAAAAAGAAGGGAGACAAACAACATCTTTCATCTGAAAGGTCTCCCTATGACTGAGTACACCGTTGACACTCTCCATAGAGATAAATTCAGCTCCATTGAATTGATATCTTACTCTTGGACTTCAATAAAAATAAAAGGTTTGTATAATCCGTCATTTTTAGAAAAGAAAGAACTTCGACTTTGAAGACAAGTGGTTCAGTATGACTTCACTCCGAACCAATATGCACTCTGTCTTCTTCAATTGCATCAGTCATTGACAGTTTTGTCTCGACTCCGAGCAATTACCCTCCAAAAAACCACCCTCAAACTTTTCAATCTTCCAAATGTCCACTATACTTCCTTCCCTCACCCTCGTGGGAATTTGATACTAATTTCTTCCTTTTATCGACTCAGGACCATACGCTTCATTCCATTTTGACAAAATACAAGCTTCATTTCTTTCATTAATGATAGCTAATTTTCTGTCAGTAATGCCATGAAGCATCTCATTCTTTTTCATGAAATATGCAATTTGACAGCGATTAATTTTAATATTAAACATTCATTGCATAGCAAGTGTGTAACTAATGTGATACCTTTAAAACTTGATTTGTAATAAATGCTTACATTCAACTTGTATAAATACCTTTGTGGCTTGTATACTTCTAGATCAAAATACTTGTGGTTCAACAATTTCTAATACAAAGACTGAAGTGATGGTGGTGTAAGCCTTTCTATTACAGTCGTGTGTGGTTACAATTATTTGAAATTTGTATCGAGTTAACCTCAACAGCATTTAATTTATCGAATCAACCCTTATTTATTCTGAATGAAATTAACAGCATTGACAAGTCGTAGACAAGCATTCTTCTAATTTTAAAAATTGATTTGAGGAGTAAATGCTTACTTTCACTCGTTTTTTCCTTTGTAAGGAGAAAGTTTGAGTCCAAATACACACACACTAAGGATTAGAAAACAAGTGAAAGAAAATAAATAATCATCCTTTTGCAATGTGTTTTTGAGATCTAATCCTTTTATGTTCTCTGCTTTTCCTGAATGTCTTCAACGGAGTGAAAGTAAAACTTTTGGCGTCTAATCAAAATCCATAATATTTGATTATTTGATTTTGTTTATGATGAAACAAAGCATTTTGTTTTTCAAGGGAGGAGGAAAAAGGAAAGTCTTCCGGCTTTTCCTGATAAATACAAAATTTCTACTCCTTTCTTTCTAATATAATGAATATCTAACACGTGTCTCCTTGTTTATCTCACTCCAGCAGGAATTCCGTACAAAAAGGGTTCTGGACTGGAAACACATTAGCTTTGGTAAATATGCATTTCAATTTAACTTTCCAAAAATTCACTCAACTGGAGAAAGCCTATTTTCTTTCCTCATAATGAAAGTCCAGTGGCTGACTTTCGCATAATTTTCTCTAAGTCCTCATTCATTCAAACTCTCCTGATCCACTTTTAGCTTTAGCTTTTTCCACAACAATGAATTTTGTCATATTTGCTTTAATATATTATTTGTGTGCCTAATTCATTTATTACATTGACTAACTTTATTTGAACAAGAAAAAAAAAACGAAAAATGGGTGGATGCCCCTTATACATTTCTTCCTTTCTGACTCATCAGGCGTACGCATACTAAGTAAATTCAAACTAAAAATGTAAACAGATTCATTAGAATTATTATGAACAAAGGATTTCTTTTTATCGTGTTTTTTCTTCGATTAACTTGATTAATTAATGTGTATTAATACATGGGATTTGGTTAATAAAAATTCGCATTTGTAAATTATAGATTATAAAAAAAAGTTGTACTTTTGTTACACTTTGCCTTGTTTTGCACGAAATGCAAAAAAAAATCTTGATGACAATCGGCTGTAAGGAGATTAATTATAATTTTCTCGTAGTTAAATTCTTAGAAAAAAGGTGTTTCACATCACGGTTCACGTTCTCGTGTCCACAAATAAATAAAAATCATCCTAAACAATAGCAAGTTGTTTAGGATAAGGTACCCGTTAAAGCTTATGCATTTTTAAACTAATTATCAGTAGAGCATCTCATGTGGTTTAACAAAGTGCTTTAAGTATTAGAAGCTTATGACAAGGAGATAACAGAATTTTCTTTTTACTTTCAAGTTTCCATTAACGTAATATCATCCAACGATTAAGAAGACAGAATGAAGTCTTTTGGCTACATTTTTAATATACTCATATACTGCTTGGTTAAAATAGCGTTAGCTAAAGAAAATTTCTAGGGAAAAGAATATTAAGGTGAAAGAAAAGTTAGAAAATGAAAATATTGTTGTTTAGATTTGGGTGTGTACTTGAGTAGTGGCGAAGATGATCGTTGGCCTTGTCATCATAATTTATCCTAATGGGTAATATGTGTAATGATAAGTATTATAATATTCCATTATGTCGCTCGTGGTCCTTCGCATGGCTCGCGTCGCGGGAGCTGAATTAGCTGATGGAAAGATTAGAAACTGTAATAGGATTCGTTGGATAATAATCTTAATATCTTTAAATTGTTCTAAAGTGCTTCTAAACTCAAGTACATACACGAGGTTTGGCTGACGTATTGTCACTTTAGTTGTTCCAGTGACAATCTTTTTCTACAAGTAAATTCTGTTGTTCTTATGAATTGAAGTACTTAAAATCAACTATGGACGAAGTGAAGTAAAGGCTTCCTACACTTGTAATTCTTACATATTTTATATAACAGTGTGGTCTTATAATATTTTGACAAGTAAGAATTATTATCAATTACTGGAATTAAATATTTTAAAACCAAACTTTTTGGTCTAATTTGTAGTAAAATTTTTTTTTGCATAGTAGCTATGAGATTTTATTTATGCGATCACGATCTTTAGTTATGATTAAATTGTAATAATGTGAAAGTAATATAAAAAAAGAAGCAAATTCTTATAATAAGCTAAAGTTGTTTCCAGAGATTTTTTCTATGATTTCGTGCCAAGTTAAACAGAGGAGCTTATTAAGATAATTGTGGAAATTTCACTAATTGCCACAACGGAAACACATTGAATGAATATAAATAAATAATTATCCCATTTAAATAAGTCAAGACCTCACGCAATCTTGTATTTTGTTTATAAAATTTTCAATTGTTTAAAACTAATTACAAGTCCTATGACTCCTGTTTCAAACAGAAGCAATGTAGGTTTTTACTTATATAACATCCTCTAGCAGTTAATAGAAAACACACTATTACGACAAGTAGTACATATCTTGTTAAGCAGATCCTTAGAAACAACACGCACAAATATTTTCAAGGGAGTGAATCTTCTTTCCCTTTTCTAGGAGAGATTTCGTGCGGACATAAATTATTAATTTCCTCCACGTCTATTATTAACACAATGGTAGAATAGTTTATAAAGGGGTGGTGTACCCTTTTGAAGGAAATGTAAATTTAAATTTCCAATTAACCTAACAATAGAATTTACATCAAGGAGCTGACCTGTGAGTCGTGAGGAGAGGACGAGTGTAGGTGGGATCCATTGGCTTCTGGAATTGTAATCACAGCAAGAGAGCCCTTGAACTTGATCTATCCCTTGACAACCAACTCCCAGAGCTAAGCCTAGACGTGTCGGGTTCAGTGCTGTCCTTTCCTAACTTTAGTTTTCATAAAACATGAGGACTGACATTTTTCAAACTGAAGAGCAGGTTGCTAAGAAACGCATGTATTCAAAGTTATAATTTTCGCTATTACAACTAAATTCAAGAGCTCTTAAAATAATATGGAATGCAATGCAGTAGTAGTGGAACCATTTCCATTTTCTTTTTAAAAAAAATTAAGATAAACATTTGGTGCTCATTTTTGACTAGAAAGGGCAGCATAGTATGATTCGTAATTCAGATTTTTCCCCAAAGCCATATGGCTACGTCTGGTGTAAATCTTTCCCTTTCAAAGAGTTTTAATTTACTTTCCAGGGTGAGAAATTACCTTAGGCGGAATGAGTGAATCCGAAAAAGGGTAAAAATCACATGCCTAGTTTTAGGGTCTCTGTTTGCTTTTCTTCAAAAATTGAACCAATCCTTCTTCATCTTCACGTCGGTATTCATAGGTCCTTGAGCAAAGAAGAAAAAGGAAAAAGGGCCTTGGAGCTAATGAAATTAAACCCTAAAACCTTAATTTCTAAACAAAGGGAATTTTCGGTAATATTTTTTGAAGTTTTTAAAGCGGAAGAGATTTGGTGTGGGTGGGATTGTAATGCAGAAAACAATGTAAAAAGTTCAAAAATAAAATCATTAGACCCTCCTTCTAGCCTCTATACGGACCATTAGATTTACCCTTACTTTCTTTCTGTTTCAGAGGAAAGATTTTATCACTTAAATGAAAATGAAAACCAAATAGGAAAAATTTACATAATGATTGAGGTTTTACCTTTTCCCCTCGTTTAAAGCGGAGATAGAGATTAAAAGTATAAAATTATGCATCAAAATATCATTTGATTTATACTCAGGTATTACCGAAAAAAGAAATTACTTTCACTAATCCTAGGATGCAGTTGAAAAATTAATATTTCTCTCTTTTTCAGGCAAAGGGAAAATTTTGTTTTCACTTTTCCTTGAATGGAAAATTTTCCACTTAAGCATTTTAGCTACACAGTTTCACTTCTTATGATTATTAGGTACGAGAAGTAGTAGTAATAAGTAAGGTTCTTTTTTCTTTGAACTGCTGCTGTGCTTTCTATTAGAAGACGAAAACTTTGGCAGAGTCATCGAATTTTGAAATCCTATTAACGAGGAGAACATAAAGTAAGATCCCATAAGCGGATAGGTGGGATCCATTAGGAAAGGAAGAAATTCTTACAAAATTGGAACAGTTTGCATGTTCTTGGAAGATATTATGAAGAAATTGGAATAAAAGTATCAAATAAACGGCATAGAATGGTAAAAGTGACAAAATTTATGATCAGAAGACATAAGAGGGAGAGCTTATTTAAACACTAAGAAAAAAAACTAAAGGAATGAACCACTTTTTACCCTTTTTGACTTTTTTTATATAAGGTAGCTAACCATGAAATTGCTCTTCACTTAACGAAAAAAGAAATTTAGTAAAATGGAATGATTCAAAATGGATTCTGTCAATATTTTTTGGCAAACTTTATGTTTGTTCTCCTTTTTCTCAAAATTGCAATCTCGACAGGAGGTTAGCTATAAGAAAAACTTATTAGAAAATATTCTTAAAAGTTTAACTTAAAAATCATCATCTCAAAACAAATTAGAGAAAAACGAAAGAAATATTTTTTGAATATTCTTCAACCGTTTTCATGCCTTTCAAGTTTGAAGATGAAAAAGGCAATTTAAAAACCTGAGAAGCAGAAAATTAAGGATTCTTCATCCATCATCCCACCTGCTTTGCTTTTGAAAGTGAAAAAAAAGTTTTTTCAAGGGATAAAAAGATTGCAATTTAGAAGAAGAATTTGGTAAAATTCCAGCAAAAGATTTAATTTGCTAATCTTATCCATTTTCTTTCTCTAAATGCAAATCCAGGTGCTTTAACTTTAGCACCACTAAAATTTCCATTAGCTTCCTCAAATCAGCAAGAAAAAGGCAATCTTCAGAAGATTTGCTGAAGGTGCGTTTTTTTGGAAACAAAAAAAGTAATAAGTGCCAGATTGGGTACAGACGTTATATCATCTAAAGGCTCGACTATTGTTCTCATCCTTAACTTAAATAGTTTCGATGATGAGTAAAAGTGGGTGTGTTCAAGGAGGAAGTTACATTACACGTTAATAGAAGACCGTGACTTGTTTTTCACCATTCCGGTTCTTATTAAAAGTGAAATTCAACCACAAAAACTTCCACAATAGCTAGATACTAATCTACCTTTTACAGCAACTACTCTGTTATAATTTTGTAACCAATATGTTTTTATTGGTAGGATCGTTTAAGTTTTTTTTTGAGGTAAAAGATATTTTGACAGGTAAAACCAGTGGAAATATGGGACTGGGCGGAGACCTTAGAAAAGCTACCTTCACTATTAAAACGCTGATCGATTTCATTCAATCTGACTCTTAAATGGAAAGTCCAGTTTTAAAACCAGCTTCTTGAAAATTTTCGTTGATTTATGTTGTTATGCAAAAGTATACTCAAAGATTATCTATGCAACAAACTAAACAGAAAGGGTGCCTTTAGAAATATTATTATATTTACTTAGTGTAAGTCCTCCAAGGTACACTCCAGGTATTTTAAATTGAATACATAAAAAGAAAAGAAAAATCAAACAATAGAATATAAAAATCTTCAAAAGAAAGAAATTGCATTATTGGTCCTTTATCAGTTAAAAAGCTCAGAGCATTGAATCTTGAAATCCCAAAAGACAAGGAATCAAAGGAAGAAGGTAACTTTGGAAATTGTACGTGAACGTAGAACAACTCTAAAGTTACGATTACGACTTGAATTCTGTAAGACTGACTGACGCTCTTGCTAAAGTCTCTTGAGGATATTTTTTCTTTCTGAAATCGGGTGCTTAGATCGTATTTCATTATTTTTATCCAGAGATGAGATTAGAGATTGTCTATTGTTGCAGAGAAGTTTTATCTATGTGCAACAAAGAAAAATCTAAAAAGTCACAATGAACCCATGATAATATTTGGATAGATCAAAATTTTCTATTCAGAATGTCAAAAGGGACTGATTTGTGTTGAATACATTTTTGCTGGTGGTCTTCTCTTCTTGAATTGATGATAATGCAAAATATGGAATTGTTAAAATTGAATTTCATGAAAGAATTACTTTTTTTTCAGTATATACGATGAAAATAAAATAAACAAAATGAAAAATTTTTTCAATTGCTTCTCCTCGTCGCATCGAACGAAGTGGGATCTAAGTTTCACATTTTGTTAAATCAAACACAACACAATGTATGCTAGTCACCAGCCAATGAATATAAATTTTATGTAAAATTTTTACCTTACGCGCATGACTTGTGTAAAATTCTTTTGGCGGTTAATCCTAACGTTTAGAAAAAGGCTCATATGTAAGTTCGAGTTAAAAAATGACGCACTGCAGGGTTCCTGTAACCAACACCACCGACTGTGCGACCCTACAAGTCACACGTTTAAATGCTAAACATTGAAAATGTTAAACGAAGGTGCGATGCATTTGAAAGTAGAATTTTTTTAAGATGTTCCCGTCTGTCAGGAATCAGAAAGATGGGATTTTATAATTCATGAAACGATTTGTTATTACTGAAATGAATAAATAAATAATTTTAAAATCCAAGGATCGAATACCACATTTGATACTCTTATTCTTATGTTTTTGTCTGTGTGGCATCAGATAAGTATCAAAGATGGGTGCAAAGATTACAAGTCCGTCTTTAGCCCCGGAACTTAAATGATTTATATTATGTTTTTGCAAGGATGAAATTTAAGTCCTCTACTTAATTTTCTTAACATGTATTCATTAATTGGAGCTTTCATTGAGTTCAGGGCCAAGGAAAGGGAATGTTCTAGCAGTAGAGATAAAAGTTCGTGTTTTAAAATTTCTCAGGTGGAATTTTTAATAGCCCATCCTACAAAGTAGTAAAACATGTGTCGAAAACCACGGGTGGGATCCTCGATCCTTGGCGTCCGGATCTTCCAGAAGAAATTACGCACGAGAATTTCCCATTTAAACTTCCACAGTTTTTGGATGGAATGTATTTTGGCATGAAATAATCTCTGAGATCCTCATCTATTTGAATGAGGATCGTTTGTCAAATAATACTTCACACCTTATGTCAAGAAAAGACGAAACCCTCTGGCAGGTGGGAGGAGATAATTAATTCAAACACATCAGCCTTCAAGTACTAACTTTTCTAGCTCTCCAGAATTTTCATCCTCTTTTAGATAATCTTGGGTTTTGCAGAAAATGGTACAGCATTTTTGAAAAAACTACCAAGCACGCTCTCGCTTTCTTTCTACGAACCTTTTGCTGTTGTTTCGAATTTCATATTTTTTATCATGTCATATTTCATTCGAGAGCATTACAAGTCTTACAAGAATGCCTTGTCTCAGTGTATTTACGGTTATGACCATGGCTTGCGCTTGTTGTTGGTGGATCTTTCTAATGTTATGTCCATCGGTGGGGTCCATTGGGACTCAAATTGGTTGTTTTCCTGCTGCTTATTCGTCTGGTGTGGTTTTCTTTTTGACCTCGTCCATTTCTACTCCCTAGTATATTGTGTGACTGGCCGAACAAGTGGACACTTTGTATCATCTCAAGTGGATTCTTAGGAGTATTATTTTTAGGATAGAAAAATTGGCATCTGAATCTGAACAGCATGCTATCCAGCTCTACCATATTCACTCCAAGTAAAATTGTACATGCCATACGCGAGTTCCTTAGGGACTAAGAACAGAGCTGAAAGATGAATTTTTTTTGCCCTTCATCTCCTATATCCTATATTCATCGTATGAAATCGAATGTGTTAGGACTGCACAATGAAAAGTAAATAGTATTGAATGCTTGCATGAATTATGCTCCATCCCACTTTTTGGGCTTGGAGTTCATCGCCAAACTGAAGCAGAAAAGATGCTACTGAATGCTTTCACTATTAATTTCGAAAATGAAAAAACAAACGAATAGATGAAAAAATTTTATATTAAACTTAAGAAATCCAAAGGAATAAACGCATCGATGCGTAGAACTCTGACCTACGAGCACATAGATCAAGAAAAATGACTTACGACATGAGACGTAACGTGGGAACTGGATCATTTCCGACCATTCAACTGGAACTTAATGTTCCATGGCTGATCTTAAGAAAAAATGTAAGCTGAGATCTTTCTCTTGGATTTCGGATTTCTTTCCATTTTTTCAGACTGACCCAAGAAGAAAAAAAATACTCAACGGCTCAACGCTTACCCTCTTTCTATATTGACACTTTTCGGATAGAATTTATGCCATTCAAAATCATTGAAGCAAAGTCTAACTTCATTTTTTGATTAGATGAATTCGCTCCGTTTCCTTTCTTTTCAATAGTAGGGAGTAAATAGTTAACATGATCAAGGAAGATTTTCAATTGAGAATTCATCCGTATGAATTTAAGCAGTTAGTTGTATAAGATGGAAAAAGGTGTGGTGAGTACAATAGATTCCTCACCTCTGTATTTTTCAGACTTGTCCCCCTATTGTTATCCACGTATTGGATTACATGAGTCTTTTCAAGGTTCCGGATTATTAAAGACCCTACTCACCAATTTGTTTAGGTTCACACCTCTTTAATCTTATACAAAATCCAGTCGGCTTCTATAGCTAAGAAACAAGGCTAATACGCTCTCAATGAAAGTGACAGCTGACAATAATCAGTTTTTTATGTAGAAGAATCTACTGTTCAGGTGGGCCATTTTTACATTCATGTATGAAACCGTGAAAAATTTTCTTCAGTGAAAGAAAGTTCTATACACATTAATAATTCTTGTCTGCCTCCACAAAACTTCTCTTCTTCTAGGTCAAAAGAAGGATTTATGAACTCTCAGGTTTTAGGATTAATACTAAGCTGTCAATCACAAATGCAATCTTAAATTCAATTTTACAAATGCTATACTACCCACCACAAATCCAATAGAAGGAAAAATCTAAGATGGAATCTTTAATAAAAAAAAAGTAAAGTATACCAGTAGTACTTCACCTAAATTTGCACAATTACGTTTCCTTTCTCCTGAGACTAATATAATAATATTTTCAAAACTTTTTTTTACGACAACAATACTTAGAAATTCTCTTACATCATTCGGTTACTGCTTTTCCTCATAAAAGAAAAAGAGTAAGAAGAAAACTGTTAAGTATTCCAAACTTTTGGAAAAGTCCAAATTGAGTCACTTGAGAAGAGAGAAAGGATTTTTGGTGAAAGTTTAGTAGTGAAAGTAGAGAAAAAATTTTTTGAAGAAGGTTGAGATTGGAAACGATCCTTAGAAAGAAGTGACTGAGAAGAGACTTCAATAAAACCACGACCACACAGTAGTGGCATGGCAATGGAGGAAACGGTTACTAACCTACTCGCTCAAAAACTTTCTCTTCCGACTAATTAACATTTCTCATGCGTACGCCCTGCATTTCCTGTGACTACTAAAACTCTTAACTGGATTCCAGGATTCTACTCCACCAAAACTTAAGCCACCATTCAACTTTTCAATTTAAAATGTCGACAAAAGTAGAGCAGAGAGACTTGGTAATTGTTACTCATTAACATCCTTTTCCCTTACCTGATTTGAAGTTCCAGAATATCCAGAAGAGGATTAAATTTTGAATTTTAAGATTCCCCATGATGATTATGAAGTTGACGTAATGGGAATAAAGTAAATCTTCTACGGATTATGGTTGTGTCTGTTCTTTCTTTTTTTTGCAAATTGGAACAATTCCTTGTCAGAAGAAAGGTTTTGTGAAAAGAAGTCTCAGAAGAGTGTTTGTTTAGCTCAGTAAATTACGGATATAAATCACTCGCAGTAGAATAGCTGTGCCTGTAGAAATCCAAGCTACGATGTGAGGTTTTTAGCTGCAGTCTGCACTGGATTCTGAAAACCCTTGTGGTAAAAATGTGTGTCTTGAATAAAAAGAGTAGATTTTCTTTTCTTTGGAGAAAGTCAATGTAATTGAAGTCATCAGCTAGAAAGGTTCTCTTACGCCCTGATGATCGTTCGTAACTGATTCTTTAATTTAATCAAAATGTGTTGGTTTAAGTGTTTAAGTTGATGAAAAGAATCATAAAGCGATGATGAGGATGATGATGATGACAGAGTTTTCTAATTTAGAGTTTGATGAGTTTGTCCAATGTCAACAGTATAACTTAGTCCTCACTAGAGTTAGAATGAAAAATTGTCACACTTAAATTCAAAAGTGCGAAATTGACAAAAAAAAATCAAGTTTATTCAAGCTTTTGAAGTAGATAGAAAGTTATCTTCTGTAAACGCTGTAAAAGCAGCAGTGGTTTTAGTTTGCTTGACTCTTGTTCAAAGTATGAAACTGACAGATTCAGAAGCCCATCTTTCACTTGAGGTTTCTAAACCAGAAAAGAAGAAAGAAAGGGTTAAGGGACCTTTTGGTTATAAATAAACAGTTTTTGTCTAAAGAAAGTGAAAATCCCTTCTTGAATTTCTTTAGCTCTGGTCAAACAGTGAAGTTCAAAAGTTTTTCTTCTTCAAGAATTTTGTTTGTTAAAAATTCTATTCACGAACTAACGCCGAAAACAAAAGAAATCTTTTTGTCCTTTCAACCTTTTTTCTCTTTTTTTTACAGCAGCAGTTAAAGTATTGACTTCCACCAAAGGGTCACTTTCTCTCGATGTGTATGATCTACTTTCCAAAGTTTGATAAGTTTTAGTATCGAGATGAATTATTATTGTTGTAGAAATATTATGGAAGTAATGTTATAGCTGAAATGAGCGTGTGTGCCTGTAACGGAGATCGAAACAAGACTGAATAGAAGAAGATGATGATTTTGGGAAGTGGGTCCTTTCAGAAGAAGAAGGGGAAGCTTTAGGAAAAAGTTTGCTGTTTCTCCCTCTTCTTCTCTCGCAGTCGCAACGCACGCATCATCATCAGCATAAGCAAGCATTTATCAGGGTTATTTTTATTGTAATGCAGCTCATCTTGGTTAAAAATTTTCTATTGCTTCGAAAAAATCTGCAAATTCACCCTCTTAGTTTTCTCCATTAGAGGAAATAAAGCCAAAAATTTAATTTTTCTTACAACTAATCCAAAGAAAACCAAATAAAATTGATGAAATAACCATATATAAAAAGGATTGAAAAATTTTGGTTCAGGTTCTATATTTTTACTAATTTATTTTCACAAGAATTATTATGGCAATCCAGAATATTTTCTTCAAAACAAAGCAAAAAGATAGAAAGTTGTTCTAAGTCTTTTCTTATGTAAACAGTTTTTTTTGATTTGTCAAAGTAAAAGTTGCATCATAATCACCTTTGCACTTTCATTTTAACATTTGACTCATTCATTACGATTCATTTCTTTTGAGCATTAAACACAATCCCTATAAATTGTGCAATAAAGATAAATTCAAATTTTCGACTTTAAATTCTGCTAACATCATGGAAAAGAAATAGTAATTTCAAATAATAAGGAAAAAAGTAACCAAAGGGATTTTTCTTTGTAAAATAGAAAGAAAAGGACCAATGAGGAAAGAGAAAAAAGTGAAAGCTAGAAAGGATTTTACCATTACAATTTGTGATCTCCATTTAGAGTAGGGGTTGGATGGGAAGTCATTTTAGTCATAAAACAACCTTCGGAACCAATTTGGTCAAAAATGTTAAACTTGTGAGAGGGGACAGAGAATTTCTGAGATGGATCTTGAAACTATGGAGTTTTTGAGGTAAAAAGCGGACACCCAGGCAATAAAACCCTAAAGCCAACGTAATGAAATATAATGAAACGTAGTTATCCGAAAAAGCGGAGAAAGTCGATTCAATTTCTTTCTTATTTCAAAATCCCCCTCCCACTGTGAAGAAGTGAACGTCCTTTGATGGAATTTCACTTTCACACTTCCACTTTCTATTTTCCAAATAATAATATGTTTTCCATCATGATTATGTCCCAAAAAATAGACGGATATAGTTTTTTTTATTTCATTTTTAGAAAAATTCCTTCGTCAAATCGGTGAGGAGTAAACAAGCTACAATTATACAGTTACTTAGATATTAAAAATTGATACTTTATGTTGCAATATTTGAAGAGCTTTGAATTGAAAGTTACAATTTCTAAGACAGCATCATTTTTTTAATTTCTACCATCATCAATTTCATATCCAGTCTTTCTTGGATTTAATTACAAGTGAGAAGACACAGGAGTTCTGATTGATTGAAAAGCGGGGATTGATTAAACTTGGAGTGAATCCTATTGATTTCTTCTTTTTTCTTCATTCGCAGTTTACTAAGTTTGGCATGGGTCTGTTGAAAGAATGAAGAAAAGCAAAGATTTCAACTCCAGAGTTCTTTTCACTGTATCTTTTGAGAAGATCTTAAAGATGTCAGGAACAGATTTCTTCCAATTGTTCAGAAAATCTCTAACGAACCCACTTACCTCGTCCTACTTAACATATTTCAAAGATAATTAGTGTCAATTTATAATGCTTCTGCGCCAATTCATATTCCAATTCCACCATATGCATATTTCTCATGACTGAACTTCTATTAAAGAATTTCATCGAAAGATTAATAAGGATCACGACTTAACCAAGAGTTGATACTTAATTTGCAGGAAGGCACAGAGGCTTGCTATGTATGTAATGATGCTCTCTTCGATGGGTCGATGGAAAAGCTCATCAAGCTTACGAGAGGAAAGCTATATTGCGAGGATGGTTGGTATGGTATTGGGGAAGAAGAGCTAATGATGACATAGCTTGAGTGATTTAAGGCCACTAATATCTTCCCGCAAGTCTAAAAACTCCCGTTTTCTGTTTTATTATATTTTTTTCTTGCTTTTGTATACAAAAGGCAGGAGATATCCAGCTAAAGGATCGAAAACCGGAATAGACTTTACTTACTATAACTCTGGACTCTTTTTATCCGCCTTTCTATCTTTCTTTCTATTGTAGGAGGAGATGAGTGAGCCCTTGAGTGCTGGGAGAGACTACCCGGGTTTGTTTTCTTTTAAGAAAAATGAAGTGAGGGAGAAAAAAAGTATTTCAGGAGTTGCTGGAAAAAATATTGAGAATGAGCTAACCTTTTCCCCCAAATCTAATTCATTTTGATGGGAAAAGGTACATTTCCGAAACTCATTTATTTACTCCACTACACGTACACCAATCCAAATCAACTTAAAGCAAGAGAGCTTTTGTTTTCATATTTTATGTTTTATAATACAGATTTATAGAATTTTATAATAAAGTCCTTAAGTGACCTATATAATAATAAATTTAAAATCTTCAAGTGTTAGAGATGAAAAATAAAGGAATTCATTTTGCTTTTGTTCAAATTAATTAGTTAATTTTGGCTTTGGGTCAAAATAAGGTTGAGAAAAGTCAAGTAAGTCACTTTTCAAGAAGAAAGTACAAAGAAAGGGAGTTAATGAAATTTATGGTTAACTGAACCTTTTGAATGACATCTTATTCTAAGGAGATGAAACGAGGATGACGGATAGATAATGAAGTTCTTAAAAGAAAGTAAAATCCCATTGAATTATCCTAGTAGTTGCTTTCACTTTGAATTTAATTCTTCTTATCTTTAACTTTCCTTTGAATTAGATTCATCATCACCAGTGAATTTAAAAGATCCAAAAGAAGATTTTAGTAGGAAGGGTGAGACATTTCCATTAATTGCCTTATTACGAATTATTGTAGTAATAAGGTTTGCTTTACTCATTTGGTTGCATTCATTTTACTCGACAACTTTCAGTTCAGGTTTTCCTTATATAGTTAATCTCATGAAATCAAATTATACTTAAAAAGGGCTACGAGCAGGGGGGAATAGTGTTGCTTATCTTTCTTTTCTAAGTCGTCGTCTTTTCTAGATTTTAGAGGTACAAACTCCAAGAAAACATTTAGAAGAGTCAGAGTGTCAATTCAACCGTCACTTGATGAAAAATTCAGAGAGAAAGTTTTCTTAAAGTTAATTTCAACGAAATGAAACTTGGATCTACTACTATAAAACTAAAAGATAAAATTCAAGAGAACTCTGTTCAAAATCTTTATTTTCTTTCACTCAAGCTTAAATTAAAACTCTCAGTAGGATAGTCTTAGTTAGAAAGTAGAGTGACTTCTTATCACGTTACAACAGCAAAACGTAAGACAAAGATTGAAAATGAAATGCAAAGGAAAGAAGAATTACAGGAACATTTTTGCAAAATCTTTTATTTCCAAAACTTAAAATTGTTAAAACTAAAGTGAGAATTTATAAGGTAATTATTTCCATTTATGAATTCACTTGATAAAGTTTTACGACTCGTCGTCATGTTTAAGTTTTATGAAATAGTGAGTGAAAGTTTTAGTGTGAAAAGATTAGGAAATAGGAATGAAGTGGTGTGGTTTTAGAGAAAATCAGACTATACTTTTTCTAAATTCTCTTTCACACTTTTCTATTTCTTCATCTTTTCTCTTTCTCAGCTCGATCCACCACCACTTCCTTTCTCCAGATTAATTTCCATGCTAATTCTCTCCATTAACATCCCTCTTTCACGAAATGATGAGTCCTCATCATCAGAACAGGAAGTATCAAAGGGAAATTTTCATCTTCTCTGGAGTACATTATTAAGAGGGTAGAGTCCATATTTTACTAATGTTAAAACTTTATATCTATTCCATAACTAATAAATATGGACTTAGAGTAACAGGAAAATAGAGAATGGAAAAAATGATGTCCACATAAATCAAGTCCAAGGCTAATAAAATACACCCCGGTCGCTCGTGGTCTCATAATCCATTAAAATATCCGAGATGAAAGCCTTTCTGGGTTGTTTATCCACCCCTCCAAAAAACTACTTACAACTAATCCAAAATTGAAATCAACATTTTAAAACGTAAAATGTTATTTTGAGTCTTTAAGTATGAAAATAATATCTTTCCTCAAATTGAATAGAGATGAAAATGGTTTCAGGTGATAATATAAAATGGCAGATTGAATTATACTTGTCCCTCTGCGCACGTCCGTCCAGATTATTTTGCATAATAATAAACACAACAGCCAGCAGTCTTCTTCTACTAAAATGGAATAATTTGATATCATGCTGTGAGAATCATTCAAAAACTTCTCCTCTACTTTAGCCCACTTCAACTTTAAACAATAAATATTCATGTTATTTAATATTGGGTGACGTTTACGATTGGTTGGACCGCCTTCCATTATAACTCTTATTATTGTATGAAGTGGTGAGACAATAGATGGGAATGATGAGCTTGGAGATTGTTTTAGATCAATTTACAAGAGGGCTGTTTATGACTTGCTTTTGTTAAAACTGGATATAAAGAATTTATAATCATCTCCTCATCAATGTATCATCCATTCTAGTCTATCATCTTTCTTCCATCAACCTTCCTTCAAATTAACATAATACATAATTGAATAGTATTATAATTGCAACTGTGAATTTTGTACTTCAAAATTATTGTTGAAAACTTTGTATTTTTTTATGGATGGTTTTCACACCTGTATTTTTTACAAAAATTTTCTTATGAATTCTTCAGAATTGAAAAAAAAAAACTATTCTACAATCAAAAAATATGTATTCTTCACAAATAAAAAAAACTCGTAGGAATCATCGGTTGGTTGCAGTAATTGAATTGATTAGTGTTTGAATCCTTTAATTTACTGCGTTACAAGCTGCTGAATTATAATGTTACATTTGCAAAGGTTTACTTCGTGAGTAACCGTTGAAGCATATTACCTTTGTAAAGGTTCATCTTCTTATTTTGGTAGTATTAGAGTTAAGTATTTTTTAATTTATTGATAAGTTCCCAGCGAGCATACTGCTAAAAATATAAGTTAGAACAAGCATTTTATACCAAGCATAAAACTAAAGTATTAACAATAGAAATAAAAATGCAGCAATTGAAAAATATGTTTCTTTTTTTCTTAAATTGGATGTAGGACATATAAAGTAAGAAAGAAGATATCATCCATGTCCTCCTATTCCATTCCATGTGAATGGATAAAGTGCATATCTGATGTCCTGTTACCTACTTTCTCCCCTCTTTTCATCTGACCACGACATGAAGGAGGGAAAGTAGGGAGAAGATGATGACCAAAGCCTCCTGAAAATAAGAGAGGATGATGGTTATGGAAAGAAGCTTTTCCGCACCATTGGACCGATACATTACACTGCGGACAGCAGTTTACTTCGTTTGTCCACAATTTCTTCAAATATATCCTAACCGTCAAATACAGGCCTACGAACATCTTTCCTTTCACAATTTAATTTCAAGATACGCCAGAAACCTTTTAATGAAAAATTGAACTAAATTGGGATATTGGATATTCTTTTTGCAAAAAGGGAAACAAGGTGCTTTCAACCTGTGTGAGGTAGGAGGAGGGTGAAAGCAGATGTAATCACCCTAAACTTGAGGTTTGGATAAATTGACAGGGGAGACCAGATAATATAGAACGAAAGCTGAGTCTGACATCCACAAAGTAAACCTAACTGAATAAAAAAGCATCCCTTTAGTTAGCATTTACGGCCGTTTTACTACTGAAGTTTCTTGATTAGAGCTAGTATTTTCCATCAGTTTACCCAAGCGTCAAATTCAGAACACGTTAAATTCTTACCTCAACGAAGAGGATGAAACTCACTACTTTAAATCTAGTGCGAAGTCATCATGTTGATTGTTCAAATGTAAAATCGTTGTTTCTTGAATCATTCCATGTGAAAAGTTTTAGAGGGTGAAAGTAATGAAAGTTTAGTTTAGGTTGTCCTAGAGTCATTTTCACCGTTGCTTCATACCCTCCTCCCCTCCACTTCGTCCTCTTTTTAGAAAGAAATTGTTCAAGGAACCTTAAAAATTGTTTGAAAAACCTCGAGGCATCATCCTTATTTCTTATGATGAGAAAAAGAGAGTTGCTGACGACGACTCGTTTTTTCTTTAAAAAAAAGTTCCAATGTTTTCTCTTCAAAAGTGCTTGAAATTTTTACTTCGGTAACTCAGAAGTATAGTAGGAGAATAAGGTGATGATCTGGCGTGTGGCGTCTCCTCTGATGATAAAGTGCAGAGTGTACATAAGGAAGGAGACTCTTAGGAATTTATTAGAAAACTTGGGAATTTCCATGTTTATGTAATCGATCTCCATTTTTGACTTTTAAAGTTTTCCTTTAAGATTCCGCCCAGTAGTAAAGTAGTAATCCTCGTCGTCGTCATCGTCATCCTCGTCGCCTCTTCTTCTTGGTTGAGTGGAGCGTGGAGAAAGTCAGAAGTAAACTGTCTCCTTCTCATCTTTCACTTTTGGCTCATCCAAAAATCCCAATGATTTACTGCTTTCTACCAAACCTCTTCTCCTTTCGAATGTTTGTCAAATCTTGAGAAATTTGCTGTCACATTGTTCCAGTTCTTATGTATGTATTCCACCCACTTCTTTTCATTCAGCAGCTTTACTTTTCTTCATGATTTGATACTAATCAAATTCAAACTGAATCAAAATATTAATCCAATGCTTTCATAAGCTTTCCATCATAAACGAATGGGTCTGATCCATCGCATATCTGTAGTGGTCAAAGGAACTTGGTAACCTTATAAAACCTACAGCTAAGGCTATCTTTTTTTACCCCAGAACCTTGGCGCCCTGTGTTAAATGAACGGGGAGAAAACTCATAGGGGTAAAAAAAGATAGCCTTAGCTGTATGTTACACTACTGTTATATTTATTAGTTTGAGAAATAAAAAACATCTATTGAACTTATCTCGTAAAGTAAGTTCAAGCTCTCTTATTTTACAAGCTCTACAGAAATCGAAAAACTTTTTAGTTTCAATTATTGCTATAGTTCAATATGTGAGTAATTTCGATAAAATTTTAAAAAAATATAAGTTTAAGTGTTATCTTACAGTCAGTCCCAAACGTACAAAGCTCAGAATTGTTACTTCACAATACTGACAGAATACTGTATCAGAGTATGTTACAAGTAGCGTACTCTTGTCTTCCACAGTATGCAACATAATTCTGTCTGTCAACTACATTGTATAACTTAAATCTTATTAAAGGAATGAAAATTCTTTAAAGTGTATTACGTTGTTGAAGGAAAAGTACGATATCTTTTATATTCACTTTTATGAATACACTTGATTTTCAGCTTTTTAAACTATGAAAATAAGTTTGATTGTTGAGATCTGCTCAGCAGTGACCGCTAACTTTGCATTCATATCCAAAAGTAAAACGGGTAAAAAATTTATTTTGAAGAATATAATTAACCTGAATCATCATAATATTCAACAAATTGAAATTATTTAAATTGTATTATATTTTTGAAGAAAAAGTACGATAACTTTTATGTTCAATTTGATGAATACATTTGGTTTTTGACCTTAAACTATTAAAATTAATATGATTAATGTAACGAGTAGGAGCTTTCCGCCAACTTACTCCTCAAAAAAAAAAGTTGTCGGCCAACTTATCTCTTCCATTCCATCACGCTAATATTTTTAAAACTTAAAAAACGTATGACTGACAACTGACGTGTTAATTAATTGAGTTTTTAATAAATTGGCTGTTTCCACCGATTGCTTAAATAAGTTAAAATAATGGTAAGTAAGTGTTGCGTTTCAGTTTTTTGTTAAACTAGTATAATTGAATAATTTATTATTGAGTTGTTTTATTTTATATCAGAATCCTAATTGGGACAAAGTGATTACGGAAACAATCAAGGCTTTAAAACCTAATTTTATCGATCATGGATTAGGAGAAATGGATTTAGGAAAACTGGAAGAATTTTGGAGAGAAGAATTTGAAGAAATTCGAAAGAAGAAACGTGAAAATACACGACGAGGACGAAAGGATGATGATAACAATCTGGTTCTGGAGTTTGAAATTGAACTTGATAATGATGATGACTTTCCTTTTCACACTGGAGAGGGTGATGTATTCGCAATTCCTCAATTTGATGATGAACAGAACGATGCATTCGCAATTCCTCAATCTGATGGATACAACTATTATACAAGTGATGAAGACGACAAGGATCTTGTTACGGTCGGTGGTAGTATCGCAGGTTCTAGCATTCCTGCCTTGGTTCTTGTTTCACATGGACATGAGGAAAATATCCAAGGTGCAGCTGCAGCACAAGAACCGAGAGAAGAGCTTGACCCAGCAGTGGATGGATTTGGAAATGCACTTGGATTGGAGGTAAGTTTATGTCAAAGTAAAATTAACCTTTACAATTAAGTTGTTTTTTCCTTAGAAAGAAATCGGTTCAGATGACGATGCTTCGGATTTTGAGCTTAATGATGAAGCGGAAGCAAATTGGCAAAACTGCGATTCGGTTCATTGCGTTCTTAAGAAGGTAATAACTAATTTAAGTCAAGTTTGTTACACTTCATTTTAATTCCCTTGATTTCTGGATTATTTTTAGCTGACACGAAGCCGTGACTTGTGGAAATTCGAGTTAACCAATGGAATTCTTAATATCGGTGGGAAAGAACTAAGCTTCACGAAAGCAATTGGCCAAGCTAAATGGTGAAGTGGTAGTTTCTGTTCAACTTGCATACATTATTCTTTATTTAATAGCTCATAAACAATCCAGCTTATCTCTACTGATTTAGTAGAATTAAAGGGTCTGTTTTGTAAGTAATAATGTTAAATGCGATAGTAAGTTTTTTCAACTTGTTATTTGACACTTTTGCGCGTCATCATCATCATCACACCCACAATTTCCTGGCATGTTTCTTAAGTATTTCTATAAGCGTTCTTACACTCATAGTCTTTCAGTTGTAACTTCGTAGACGACAAAACCACAAAGTAAATTGTCAGCAAATTACTTAGAAGGTAAATTTGACAAAAATAATTTAACTTTTATTTGTATTTATGAAACTCAATTCTACATTTCAGATTTTAACAGAAAAGTTTCAATGGGGAATGCAAATAGTAGCCCACCGCCATCACAGCCTTCAGGAACTGGAGGAGCACAAATTTTAAGTACAAATGCGGCTGTACCTGGTGCAAATTCCGGAGGTAAGAACTTACCTAATTTTTTATCGTAATATTCAAGTAAAAAGTGTTGCTACATGAATAAATTGTGAAGATTTAAGCATAATTCATGTCATTCATGTGTCAGATTCTTAAAAAGTATTTGTTTCATTTTACAGGTCAAACTATCACTATGAGCCAAACTGGAAACATCCACGACATCATACAACAATCTGCACCAAGGAAGCGAAAAAACTAGCTAGAGTTATTATTTCAGTTTTAAGTTAATTTTTCTAAACAGCAATTGAAAAAGTTTTGTACGTACGTTTTTGGCATCAACAAAAAATATAAAGTATTTGAAGTAAAACTTTGAAGATTTTTTAAAAAAAAGGCATAACGTTTATTCTGTTTTAACAAAATTAGAATTAGCAAAATACTTTAAAGCTACTGTTGTTTCCAACTACTGCACATCTCTTTTGTGGTACATGGGCTAATCGGAATTCACTTTGAACATCCAAATGGGCTTGTTCCAAATGTGGATTACCAGGGAATTCGTTTATATTTGATTTTTGATCAGATTTAGGAAATTGTTTTCTAAGTTTTCGCTTAATTACCACTCTGGGCAATACTGGTCTACTTAGCTCTTGCTTTGGTTCTTTAACACTATTTACTGCATTTGGTCTACGGCGTTGGAAGAATGGCTCAGGCGTTGTTGGATTTTCAATCGGAGGTGGTTTGTATTCTAAGTTTGGCAATGGGACTGCTTTCTCTGCTTTTTTAATAGGTCTCCGTTTTCGTTTCCTAAGTCGTGGTACTTGAGTTGTCGTCGTCGATTGGATTTCGGCATTTTTTACTTGTGCCTTTAATACTTCTGAACTCTCGAATTCCAAACCCTGACGATTGGAAAATTCACGACGAGTATTGTAGTACTGTTGAAACCCATTTTGTTGGGTTTCCGAAGGGATTTGTCGCTCGTGTTCGCTTTCTGGAGATGTCTTAAATTTTACATTGTGCTTACGAGGTGTAGAATGGCGAAACTTTTGTATTGTTGATAATTCAGTCGTTGGGGCCACCTCTTGCGGTGTGCTTGGCTGTTTCTTAATAGGGTTTGCCAATGGAGGAAATCGTGTCAGTGGTGGTGAGGGAAGTGTTGGGTTTGGATTTTCCTGTTGTCCTTGTACTCGATTTTCTTGCTGGAGACGTGCTGGAATTGAGTAAAATTCATCACGTGCTGCCTGTCTCCTTTGCTCCAATTCATCACGGCTTAACGGACGTTCATATACGGCTGGCTCTTCAAATCTTCGACGCTGATTGGTTGGTTCTTCAAATGGTCGTTGCTGATTGGTTTGTACGTCAAATCTTGGACGTGGATTGTTATTCGCTTCAAGCCTTGGACGTTGATTGTTATTCTCTTCAAACCTTGGACGTTGATTGTTATTTTCTTCAAATCTTGGACGCTGATTGGTTGCTGCTTCAAATCTTGGGCGTTGATTGGTTGCTTCTTCAAATCTTGGACGCTGATTGGTTGCTTCTTCAAATTTTGGGCGTTGATTAGTGGACTGTGCCGAATGGCGTTGGATTGTCGGTTGATGGGCTAAATTTGGCTGTGGTTGAACATTAGTTATGAGTTGAAAGCCTTGCCTTTGATTGGAGGATGTAGAAAGAGGCTGTCGTGTTGGTGCTGCCTGCAAGATCTGCTGAGATCTTTGACCTTGAATCGGAGCCTGTGCCTTTAAATGTTGATCCTCGTAAGCTACTTGTCTATCTTCAATTTTATACAAGTCCTGATTCTGTGCATAGTTTTTCTGGACTTGATTCGCTTCACAGTTCGTATTGTACCACCATTCACATACACGTGTGGCTTGTGAAAATATTGTTCCATTTGTACAAAGAAAACTCTGCATACGATGGTCTACATCACAAATATGCCATATTTGGCATCTAGCTTCAATATCTGCATAAAATCCGGGAATGCGTCCAGCACATGAAAATTTTGTTTTGAAAATTTTCTCATAAACTGGATAATGAATTAGTGCATCGCCTGGAATTGTATTTACACCATCTGGATACACTGGTTCTGGGGTTGAAGAAGATGGAAGCTCGTGGTAAAATCCATCTTCGTCATCTATTTGAGATTGTTGTGGTACTATAAATAGAATTTCAATTTAAATACACAACACGACTTGTTTAAGTTGAAATTGGACAAAAAATTGAAAAGCGTTTTTAAAACTGCTCTCTTCTCATCAAAATTAAAAGTCAATACATTAATTAATTGTTTACCTGATTCAGTCCCTATAAGAAATATTCCAATAATTAAAACATTAATACTTAAATTAACTATGGCCATATTGACCAAACTAAGGAGCCAAACTCCGTATTGACACCAAAATGTTTATCTTGGCTCCTTAGCGTTTAGGAGTGGACTGAATGCTGTCCCTTAATTATTTTGATAAGTAAGGAGTAGAACAGGTGAATTGTTAAAGGGTGTGATCCCATTGTTGTGAAAAATGAAAGGGATGACGAGTATATGACTGGCGTGTGTCCTTATGTAATCAAAACTGCTGAAGCTTGGTTGCTTTGCTTGCTCCCTGAGAATTAAAATTATTTCAAGGAGTTAAACTTATTGTAAGTGAATGACAATTCATAAGAGCATAAGGAAACCATTTTAAGATTGATCAAAGTTAAAGATCAAAACTTACTCCAACAATATTCACATCACATCCATCCATTAAGGTAAACAAAGTTGCAGTTTCATACCATGGATAAGATCTTATATTTCATAATCCTTTTGAATGCAATTAATCTGCAGTTAACTTAAAATTTCATTCATGTGTGAACGCTTACAATTTTTATATCGACGCTACGCTTAAAATAACAACATTATTGCTTCATAAACATTTTAGCGATCCTTCTATCTCAGGAAGTGATGAATGTTTTATTTTTCCAATGTATGATAAAATTGAAGACGATAATGTTTAAACAATGAAATTGTAAGTGTAATTAAATCTCATGTGAATTGTTATATGCGGAAAGAACTCGTCTTCTTCCTTCTTCCGCCCCCATATAAAATTGATCATTACCAAAAATTTTATCTTACCATTTATCTCATTTAATGTTGAACTTTTAAAGTTTCTTTTCTTTATTTTTAAATATAGTCAATTTACAATTCCTTTCATTTTTTTAATGTCAAAATTTGCAAACAATTCCATAATTGTATATTAATTTTGACCTGAGAGTTTATTAAAGAAATTTATAGTCATGTTTATAATTAATATGTCACGCAGTGTTTTAGTTAATGAAGGGGTGAGACTAGAATGTTAATAGAATTATTACATAATTGTTTTTGTTAATTTTTTTTAAAGAGTTGTCTACTAATGCGTTAAATTCGTTTAACTTTGCCAACAAAATAGTATTGAAGAAGATTTAATTAATTCAAACTAATCGTATTATTAATGTCAAAGTCGCCATAATCTGATTTTAGGGTGGAGTATTTAATAGAAGATTCACAAGTTTGTTGCAAATTTAGCCAGAGGTTATTTCTTGTGAGGATAACAATTGAGAAATTATGGTAATTGATTGACTTGAGATTTAGAAATTAAAGTGGATCCACCTACAATGAGTTCAAGTCCAATATCTTTTCATTGACTGATTGATGACGAGCCACTCACTTTTTACACATTTATGATTTTATCCATATTATGTCGAAATAAATCAAGTTAACCAAATTAACGAGGAGGTTTTTCTTATTGTGAATAACATGTTTAGTGTAGAATAGGCCATAAAATATTTTACCTTAATTGATAATAAGTGCAATTTCTGATTATGAAAACTATTCTCTTTTTAAAGTTACAAAAGTTTTTATATACCCAAAATCAATTCAAAATATTAATATATCTGTTTTAATTCAACAGTGTCATAAACAAAAAACATTTTTTTACGAAATCACAATTACAGGTTGAAAATTCATTTTACGTTTTCACATGGCCAAAATTTATAATTTTTTTAAGATTTACATCAAAACCAATCTCAGATTCATAATCAGCATCCTCCAATTAGTCTATGAACCAAAGTTTCATCCTATGAACCAAATCCGAAGAAAAAAAATTTCCCCAAAATTTTCAAAAAAAAAGTCATATTATGGCCAAAAAAATTGATAAAAGTTTTTTCAATTTTTTGGTAGAATTTTAAGAATTTTAAAGAAAAAAAATTTCTTTGGATTTGGATAAAACTTCGTCCATAATTTGGGGATGCTAATTACGATTCTGTAGTTGATTTTGATGTGAACTTAAAAATAAAAGAGCTATGATAAATTAACAAACTAAAAAACCAATAAAAACAGGAATCACGGGTATAACTTTTTTGTTTTAAGATTCACATCAAAACTAATCTAAGATTCGTAATCAGCATCCCCATTTTAGCTTAATGAACCAAAGTTGCATCCAAATTCGAAGAAAAAAATTTTCCCCAAAATTTTCAAAAAAACACCCAGTCACAATGTATGGCCAAAAAAAATTATAAATATTTTTTTAAAATATACATCAAAACCATCCTCAGAATTGTAATCAGCATCCTTCAATTACGAATTTTCATCCAAATCCGAAAGAATTTTTTTTTCAAAAAACACCCAATCAACTCAACTATAAAATAACTTTTCTCCATCAGAAGAATACTAAAATTCCTAAAATTAGCATAAATTATGATGAAAATTGTAGAAAAAGTATAACGTGAAACGGATTCATTAATTGATGGAGCAAACAGCTACTAAGATTTAATTTAAATTATTAATCGATCATTAAGAATAATTTCTTGTATACCTTTACATCTGCAACTTTCGGATTATTTTTAATGATAACGAGCATGCATATTATTGTCAAAGCTAAATTTCTAATCTGATTAGATTAATTTATTTATCAATAACTGATTAAAATAATTAAAAGAAGATGAACTACTTAAATGAATAAAAAAAATAATCTTAATTAGGTTGATTGAATAATTTATTTGTCTGTTATATTTACAAGGAAAAGGAATTAGAAAAATTCATTTCCTATTTTAAACGTTCATAATTAATTTAACATAAGTGGCTTCTGTGTAGTTATAAATTTTATGTTTGTTTACTTTTAAAGTTACGATTGTTGAATACGAATTATGACACAGTGTTGTTATAATTAGTATTTACTTATAAACACGTTGGTCAGGTTTTTAAAGGGCTGGCCTTCGGCTGTATTAAAACTTTATAAAGAATTAATTTTATTGTTATGCGTATTCATTCGGAATTTGTATTTCTAAATTCACAGATCGTGCCTACTTTCGACCTACTTAACATTACGATTAATAATGATAAACACTAACGTATTCAACCTCTCACGTGACGAAGCACATTAAATATTGTATTCAATATTAAACCTCCAACATTATTGTTATGTGTTATGCATCTGTTTGTCTTGTGTTAGCAATGGAATATTATTAGGAAATTTCATTAATGTGTATATAATTTATCTTTAATTTTCCTAAATATTCTTTTCAACCGAATTGAATTGATGGACATAACATAACATAACACCCAAAAATACCGGATAGACAAGCTATCTGATATATTTATTCCCTGAATTGCATCCATGCGCATTTTCACACGTTAACAAAAAAGGATGAATGGGGTGTAATGTATTGGCTTCTTGTAACTAACCGCACACAAAAAAAAAATCCAAATAGTTTCCTATGTCAAATTCATCTGGTTCAATAAATACGCCTTCATCTGTCGTTTTGTATTTTTACAAATAAATTAAATTAATCTAATATTAACTAATACATTACTTTTTAACATCACACAACTATAAGTACTACTACGCCCGTCAACTCAAGATAAATTCACAAAAATGGTATAAAAGTATATAAATACATAATAACAATTCACAAATATATAACATATATATTTCTTCATTTACAGTCAGGCGATATTAAAGTATGTGAAATTGATCCACAGTTGAAGGAATCATTGGATACATTCCGTTTCCGAAAAGATTTGACACGTACTTCTGCCATTGTTAGTAAGTTTAATCGACTAATAAATATTATTAAATAAGAAATGAAGAAATGACTATACAGCTTTAACTTAAACACATTACCTTTACCATTTGTTTTACAGTGAAAGTGGACAGAGAGAAGCATACAATAATCGTGGACCAAGAATTTGATGTAAGTTATATTTCTTATTTAACTTTAATATTATAATACTTGTCATTGTTGCATATTATAGGACACAACGATTCCAGATTTACTGGAAGAATTGCCGGACCATCAGCCTAGATTTCTCGTCCTGAGTTACCGTATGGTTCATTCTGATGGCCGTATATCATATCCACTCTGTTTTATCTACATAACACCACGAGATAGTAATCCAGAATTACAAATGATGTATGCTGGAAGTAAGCTCCATTTGCAGAAGGAACTCAATTTAACTCGTGTTTACGAAATTCGAGAATTGGAAGAACTTACTGACGAATGGCTTCAATCTAAAATTAAATGATTGAATTTCTAAGCTCCAAACAATTCATTCATTCGGCCATTTGTATTTATTCCAAATAATTGTACAAAGTATGTTAATTTATCGGTCTTCTTTGTAAATTACAAATCTTCCATTCCAATTTTGATCTTTTCGTATTTGCAATAATTTATACAAAGTTCAATTAAAAATCTCTAAAAAAGCTCAAAGCTAACTTTTTAACTGTTTATTTTTAACATGCAGAAGCTAAAATTTTTTATTTTGATTAGAAAAGCGGGACGGGAACTACTCAAAAAATAACAATTTAATCAGCTGTGAAATTGACAGGATGCGCTGCTTCCAATACAATAAACAAACTTCTCTTCTCATCCTCTGTTTCTCTATCTAATTAATTTAACTTAAGCACCATCATCACCATACCTTATAACTTAGTTATTCCCTACTTAACTTAAATTAAGGAAAATCAATCAAAATGGATGTAGCTTTTTGTGACTTACCATTTACCAAATAATTAATTAAAATTAAGATCCCAAAGTCAAAGTCCCCTGCAAAATAATTTTGGCGAAGATTAGTTTAACGACACGGCAACTTCCGATTTCTCAAACAATAGGATAGAAGTGGGAGTTTTTAAACCCCAGTGGCCATGTAGATTTTACATTTTTCACTCAAAACCGCTCTGGGCAGATTGATTTATTTTTAATTAATTGATTAATTTAACTTACCTTAAGAATAAAACATAAGAAAAGTTATGCTACTTTTTGTATTGTCTAACTTAAATGCTATATAAAACTATGCATGAAATCAATTAATATATTTTATTTTTGCTAAACTTTAATTAAAATGCCCAGTAATAGTTAAAAGTCTGTTTGTGACATTGAAGTTTTACTTTTACCTGTTGAGCTGGAGGGGTCTCACACTATACAAAATCCTTATCATTTTTGGGCAAATTGTTTTTTAAAATCCTTCTTTGTAGTCAGAAAATCCTTCTTATGTATTTATTTTAATAAATTTAATGCAATATATTATAAATAGTTTTAATTTTATTAAAATTATTACAAATATGGTTGTATAATCCTTAATTATATTTGAAAGTTGACCAACACTAATGAAGAGTTGTGATTTGTCTAACACATTTACGCGTCAGTTTTAAACTAACAGATGTTAATTTTAATTATTAATTAATTAGTGAAAAAGTGACACTTTTAAATTACTCGTAAGTTTTAATGAGCAAATACTAACCCCTTGATGTCGTTAAGCACTATCAATAATCGCAAAGATGGTAAGATTGAAACTTTTTGTTTATATTTGATAATTTCCAATTTATAATCCATTTCAGAGAAATGGCTTCAAATTACTAAAAAATTCGAAGAATTTAAATCACAACATGCTAATCAGTCACCGGCAATTGCAGCTATTCGTACACTAATTTATTTCATCAGCATATCTGAAGGTTAGTAAGAATTTAAAATTGAAGATTTAGAATTGAAATCAGCAGTTCAGTTAGTGTATCCCCGTACAATTTTTAGGTTCAACTGTAAATTATCTCGCAGAGGAACTGAAAGGAACAGTCGAAGTGTTAAGAACAAGCACTGGTAAAAGCAAGTTAGCTGTAGTTTCTGCATCAGATCAATTTATACGATTTGCATCCCTTAAGTTAGCTACAATTGAATCTGAGGTTAGTATTATTGTTAAACATGCCGTTCAATATCTTACATGTAACATGCGTTTTTCTTTAATCATAGGATATGGCTACATGTAAGAAGAGAATAGAACTAGAAGGTGGAAAGTACTTAAAAAGATGTGAAAATTCAATTGACAGGATCGTGAAAAAAGGTGTGTCTTTCATATTCGATGGAGCTGTAAGTCAATGAAACTTAACATTAGTTCCTTGCACTAAGAAAATAAACTTAATGTTTTTGTATTACAGAAAGTTTTGGTACATTCAGACTCTCGTGTAGTTTTATCAGTACTCAAAGCAGTACCGGAAAACATTCAATTTCAAGTTTTCATAACAAACACAGACCCTTATAACTCTGATTTTGCGAAGTAAGTTAAATTCACACTTCACCAACTGCATTACTCAAAAATTTCATTCGTTACAGGAAACAACTTTCCTCAAATCCAAATATTGAGTGTCAATTAATCTCGGATTCCGAAGCTGCATCAATCATGGAAACTGTTGACCTTGTTTTTGTAGGAGCTGAAGCTGTTGTCAAAAATGGTGGTATCATAAACAAGTTAGGGACATTAAGTCTTGCTATCTGTGCAAAGGAGATGAACAAACCAATGTACGTCTTTGCTGAGAGTTTCAAGTTTTCCTTACTGTATCCTTTAAATCAAAGTGATGTGCCTTCAGAATTTAGGGTAAGATTACATCAAATCAACACAATTTTACAATAGAAAATTGTTAATATTTTATAATTCTGTATTAGCTTGGAGAAGATGGAAAAGTTCGCGTGGACTATACTCCTCCTAAATATTTGACTTTACTCATTACTGACAGAGGTATATTAACTCCAACTGCTGTTTGTGATGAACTTATTGAAATGTATATTTAAACTATATTTTGTATTTGTAAGATATCTACTAATTAACATTAACTTAAAATTATTATAATCCATTTATTTTTTAAGGTTAAGTGAATTCCCTCCTCGTAAAATATCAGCCCAGCTTTTTCCTTTGCGTGGTTTTGATCCTTTGGTATTCTTAGGAGTTTTCGAAGCATTTGCATCAAATCGTATTTTCCTTTCTACTAGTGAATGTTTTATAGGTTTTGGAGGTGCTGACTTTTCTAAAGATGCAATGAGATGTTTGAAGTTCGGTTGATGTTGTAAGGAGAGCTCGGCATGTAGTAATATTTCTTCAAGTTTTGATCCTACAAACTTGTTACTTTCAAGTGGAGGTGCAAATGGAAATTCTTTACGAAGCATTGGAGCAAAGTATCGATTTTCTGGATCAATTGCAGTTCTTGGAATTGATTTGTAAAAAATATCTTCATTATCTTTTTCTTTTCCATTTCTGAAGAATGTTGGTTTTCTTCTGAATGAATACGTATTTCTTCTTTGATGAAAAAGAAAAAACAATAGAAGTCAATTAAGGTGAAACATTGCATATGTCATACATACCTGGCATTGTCATTCTCGGAATGTGTAGCATCCTTTTTCCTGTAAACAACAGTACCCGTCGTACCTTGTAAATCGGCGAATTTCCCAGCAACTAAAATCAAAAGTGCCAAGATATACAGTTCCGATGCAATCGCTTGCAAACCCGGGTTGTAGCTATCTTCCGACCATGCAATGTTAGTCAGGACGAATCTTTATTTAAATAATTTTATTTTAACGACTACAGTTTTTCCTTAGTAATAATAATCTTCTTACGTGATTGTAAGAAGAAGAAACATACAAAATGTAACAAAGTTGATAGCTGTAGAATGGACAGAGTTATCAACACTACATCTTGCATATGCGAAGTATATGTTGTATTTGTCCACGAAGTGTTTGATAAGCATGTAGAGGACACCCAATGGACTGATCAGTGGACAAATTAGACTGAAGACAACAAAAACAGAAAAAACTAACATCATCCATGCATATTGAGATCCAATTGGAAATTCAAACAAAGAATCGATTCGGAGGCTTGGATTTTCATAGGATGATTTCTTAAACAGATGCAAACAAATGATATAAAACAATTCTGAAAAACGCCAAAGTTCAGCTGTAGTTCCAAGGAAGCAAGACGTAATGACCTGTAAGGGACTTTAGTTATTTTAACATAGTATTTTTTTATTATCAACTTACGTAATTCATATAAAATGCTGCATTGGATGGTGAGTAAATACATTCCCATTTTAGGCGATTTGCACCAACCATATACAAAATACTGCAAAAAAACTCAAATATTTACAATATATTTTTAGGAATGATCATTATTTAATTTCTGACCTGGATAATCCAAGTGATGGTAAAATAACAACCATTGTTACTAAAAATGCAAAAGTTTTAATCATCCGTGAACGATTTTCTGCTGTTTTTGTCCAAAAGCCAATGATTCGATCTGATACTGAAACTAAGCTTGGAAGTGTTACAGCAGCAACCCAAATTAACAAAGTTGGTAGAAGTTCATAGAAAATATTACTAAATGAAACCTAATAATGAAAAAAATCATAATGAATTATTGTCTTTTTTTAAAGAAATTTCTTCAACTTACTCTACTTTCTTCTGGTTTCAATAAACCTTGCTTCTGTTCTCTAATTGTTACATAATAGTTGATAGTTTTGATTAGTATAATCGGTGTAGAAAAAAAGAGTGCTAAAAGTACTACTGTAAAATTAACCATAATAGATTTTAGAAACCAAGGCAAGAGACTTAATCCATATTTTTCCCATTGAATATCATCAACGGCAGGAGCTCGATATAAGAACCATTCCTTTGAACGCATTTTCCGACTGTAACGTGAATGGGGAGTTCGATCAAGTATAAAAGGACCCCAAATTGATGCAAGGAAATCACAAAATCTACGCCATGTACTGTATTCATGGATCATTCGTTCTGCAGTGAGTGCACTCTGAAATGTTATGAAACAAATTCCAAGTGGACGTCCAAGAGTTCTTGCTCGTTCGTAATCTGCTAATTTCTTATATTTTCGAATTAAATCAGAATAGAAACGAACAGCATCTACCTAAAATCTCCATTTTAATATTTTTTCAAAACTTTGACATTAACCAACCTGATTCTCATTAGAAAGCCATAGCCATGGAACACAAGGCATGATTGCTCGAGGATATGGTCGCAATTTTCTAGATCTCATCGTCCGTTCATAAAGATCCTGTAAATGCTTCAATGTATTGATATAACTTGTCCTGAAATTATAAGTGGATAAATGTCAATTTTTAATTAAAATTGTTGTATTACTTGTAAGTCTCAAGATTAAACAAACTAGATGTATCGTAAGCAAATGTACATTCTTCCACAACACATTTTGGATAGATTTGTCTGTAATAAGAAAAAGAAATTTTTAGTCTTTAGCCAATGAGATTGAAAATGAAATTCTTACTTGACATGAGCGAGAATCTTTTCAGCATGACACCTACGTCTGTCAATACCAAGAATCATAACAGTTCTATGTACAATATCGTCTTCCTTCTGATTGGCTTGAAATGAACGACTGAAGTGACGCATGACAATTACACTCATTACGTAAAATGTAAATGCCATAATTGTATGAATCCATAAGTAAGGAGAGCTTAAATCAACAGTATAAATTTATACATACTGGAGTAATAATAACAATGTTAATGTTCTTACTCTGATGCAATATTTGATACAGTAGATTGGGCAAAGCTATCAGGATTGTAATATCTTCCGTCTCTTAATTGATCGCCCATAATATGGATGGGAAGGATGACAACAAGTGAACAGAGTGTTATGGCACTAGACAAGAAGACCAAATGTCGTTGGTATCTAAGATAAAGCACAGCATCAGGACCACATTTTGCGTAAATATAGTCATCCCTAATTGAAAAAAACAATAATTAGTCATCTTCATTAAAAAATAACAAATTCCATTGTTTTCATACGACATTGTCAATGTTATTCTAATCCAACCAAATAAGCCAGTATCTCCAAGATCGTCATCGTAATTTCTACTTTGGGATTGTGATTCATTACTATCAGGATCAGGACCCTTTGATGTACTCATGTACTCTTGTTTATCAACGTTCAAAACAATATCATCCTCATGTCCTTCGTCTGTGTATCCTTCAGCGTTATATTCCTCTTTCCATCTTAAATATTGTTTAAATAAATAAATTAGCACTTAATTGGTTAAACTTTTGAAAAAACATGCTTAGATGAATCTCTCGTCAATAATGCTAAGCGACCATAATTCCAAAGTAAGCGTCGTCCAATAGAAAATCCCAATACGACACCCTTTAAATGAAATAGTATTGAAGTTAAATGTATGATAAATAATATAGTTAGTATAGACGTACAACAGCACAAATAAAATTAATAATTAAATTCTGTGGGATTCCTTCGTAGCCTGCAATAAAAAATTGGGATTGAGATTTCCATTCGCTATAAATATTACAAACGTCATCCTGCTGGACATCAGCAAACAGGGATTGCTGGACCATGGTTTCACATAACGTGAAAACTTCAAATTAAAGTAAACTGTTGTCAATGAACTGATATTGCAAAATAGGTGAGATTTTTGCAGCAAAGGGTTTTCCAAACTTAAATCGTTGTTATGAACAATTTAAACAAAATTTCAGATTCTGTTGCTATATAATTAAACTTGCATTAATAAATTCTAAAATTCCTGGATTGAATATAATAATAAGCAAAAAATAAAATCGTAAAGTTTGTTGCGTAATTTTACTTTAATTGTTTCATTCTCAGCAAGACTTTATGTAACATAAGTACGTTACTTTCAGAAATTCCAGTAATTGTTTCGTCGATTGGAGTAAAATAAAACCAGTGTTATTATACTACTGTGGGATATTCGTGTCAAATTACTGAAATTTAAGTAGGGTTATAAAAAGGGAAAACGCGAAATTCTTGATTTATTCCTTTCGTAGATTTACTTAACTCCAATATGAGTAATAAAAGTATTAGCTACTGTCAGGAATCTTACTTCACTTCAAGTAAATTAGTTCAGAATCCATCTTATTTACAACTATTTGAATTTGAAAGAAGTATCAATCAAGAAGCTTGGGCCTTTTGGCATAAACATAACAATCACATACCTGTATTATCATGCATATTGTATTTGATTGTAATATTTTCCCTAAAATCGTTTATGAAGAATAGAAGTGGATTTAATTTAAAGTGGCCATTATTTCTATGGAATTCATCCTTAGCTCTATTCAGTATAATCGGATTTACAAGAGGAATACCTGAATTAATTTGGAATTTTAAAGAATACGACAATGGTCTCTACACATCAATATGTAGAAGGTATAGTTTAAACAATAATTATTGAAATAACACACTGTTAATATAATATTGATTTTGTTTTTAGTGATTTACGGAACAGCGCTACAGCATTTTGGGGTATTTTATTTATATTAAGTAAAGTCGTTGAATTGGGAGACACCATATTTATTGTTCTACGAAAGAAACCTCTAATATTTCTACATTACTATCATCATGTATCTGTTTTATTGTTCACATGGTGCACTGCTTCTGCAACTAATTCATATTGTGTATGGTTTGGAACAATGAATTATGGTGTACATTCAATAATGTACTCCTATTATGCACTTCAGGTAACCTTAATTAATATAACAAAATTAAGAATTTTTTACGTTATTAATACAAAATATAACTTTAGGCATTAGGAGTTAAAATTCCAAAATCCGTATCAATGCTAATAACAAGTCTGCAATTGGCTCAAATGATCATGGGTATTTATATTAATTTGTATGTACTCTACGCTAAACATAATGGAATGCCATGTGCTACTCAGACGACACATGTTTACTATGCTCTTCTTATGTACGCTTCGTATTTTATCCTATTTGGGGAATTCTTTAGGAAAGCTTATATTAAAAAATCAAAAAGAAAAATTCATTAAATTAATTTAAAATCAAATTATCAATGTTTAGCTTTATTTCAACATCATTCTGAATTTATTCTAATTAAGCTCAAAAATCTTGATTCAGTAGCTCAAATTTATAAATTAATTATGTATAAATAAATAAATATTTATGCCCAATGAAAAAAATCTAAACAATTGTTTGACAATAAACCATTCTAATCATAACTTTCTTCAGCGTTTTCTGTTTTTACTCAATTCGTACACACGTTTACGTTTTATTGTTTATCATTTACATGTCATGGTATTTTGTCAGCGTGTTATAAATTTACAAATACAAAAGTCTAAACTAAATTAATCAACAGCATTACAGCATTACAAGAATAAGCCGACAAGTAGATAATGTAGCTTATTTGAATTTCGAAATGTTTATTGAATAATTTGTGAGCATAAAATTTGGAATTTAAACATATGAATGCAATTTTGAAAAATATAGTTTAAATATTCAAAATTACGAAAAACATAATTGTAGCAAATATTAAAGAATGATGTGGAAGGTTTAATGTTTGCGAAGATTTGCGATAATACCTTTCTTTCCCAGTAATACGATGTGAAGGATGGACACCTCGAGTGCATTTATCACCATCACATTTTCCACTTGCGCAGTGCATATCAATTGGTGATCTTTGGCTATAATAAACGTTTAGTGCAGTTGTGTAACTATCAATTTCCTTAACAGCCCAATCTTTCCAAGTTTGTTCATTCGCATTCACTTTGTCTCCGTAAATTTTTTTTATATATTCTATTGTCTTTGTAACATTTCTTTGGAATCCCCCGCTTGGATCGTTTGCGGTAGGGTTGTCAATTAATTCACGAATGTTTTGAAGTTGCCTGAGATAATCCGTATGTTTGTATACACTGCAATTATAAGAGTCCACCTAAAGACCTCTAAAAAATTTACCTCTACTCTAATTACCTCTACCTATTTTACCTCTAAAAAATCTAC